>JAYKKM010000052.1:832500-850000 GCA_035772405.1 Chrysogorgia sp. JL179-B06 | reverse complement strand
TGGCATGTCCTATATTATACGGTGTGTTTTGTTTTTGCGGAATAACTATTTCGTATGAGTATGGATGTCTTAGAAGTATCTCCAATCTTGCGTACTCGTTGTCTTTCAACTGTTTTATTATTTTCTGAATTTCCTTTTTATCGACTCCGTTGAGATAATCGTCTACGATAATTTTCATATCGTTTCTGTTAGGGTTGTAGAATGTTACTAACTTCGAGATGTTCTCACGATATGGTTTACTAATTGAGGTTAGTTGTTGTGTTATGACTATTGTGGATAGGTTGTAGTGTCTAGCGCTAAAGGCTAGTTTCACTAGTTCGCTTGTTCTGTTTTTAACGTCCTGCCCACCAGCACAATCGTCTAATATTATTAGTGAATTGGTACCTTTATAAGTATCAGTCACGTGTTTAAGGACTACGTTAACCTTATCTTGCTCACACTGAATAGTGATAAAGTCTGGGTCTCTCAAGTATTTCCACTCTGTGTACGTTTTGTTCCATTCAAATGTTGGACATATAAGAATGATATACTCGAAGTGATTCGTGTATTCTTTCTCTATCATATCCAATAGGTATTGTGTTTTACCACAGGCTGTCATACCAACAATTAGCATGTTAAAAGGTGTTTTCATATAGAATACTATATGTTTTAGTATTGGATTGATTGTAGATCGTTGTTGATAAGGTTTACGAGTCCGTCGGAGAGTATGAATATTCTACACATGACGTTCGCTGTTGTGACTTTTTTAATGATTTCCATCAGTATTCCTGACTGAGTGTTCACAATCTTTTTTCCAGTAGCGACTTTCGCGTTATCTTCGATAGATCTAAGGTCAACAACCAAAGCGAAACCGTCTTTATAAAACTTTTGGACAGTCATGTGCTGGTCACAGTCTAGTTTTCGTCCAAATAGTCGTTTCGCTTCTACCCATAGTCTTGATTTTGGTATTCCTTGACTGTATACCATGTTTGGCACGCCTTCAATAGTAAGTTTGACTGACTCTATGTTTGGGTAGACGAACTCCTCACTGTCAGTTCTTGTCTTATTTGTGAAGAGTAGAACGATAGCTTTCATTGATTTTCTTGGTAGGTTAATGTTTTCGTTCACGAGTGTGATTCCTTTATCCCACTCCACAGTCTTCATTAGCGTGACGTGCTCGTATGATAGAGACCTACCGGACGCGTATAGAGACGATACTTCATCAGCGATCTCTTGACTCTCGATAGTTTCATACTCCAACTCGAGGTTCTCCAACGTATAACCAGTAACAGCTGATCCAGATTGAGCCACCATAATATCAGTTGCTTTGGGGAGTGTGATTATGTACCTAAGATTGTTGTTCATATTATACGGTGCGTATAAACCATGATCTTCTAGAATCTTGTCAAGTTGAATCTTTTGCTTGGTACCATGAATAGAGAACATAAGACCATCACTAACTTTTTGCACGTTTCCACTGGCAGCGCCGCTGTCATCCTTCGAGATTAACTTTCGAAGGTTCTCGTTTGCTAGGCCGTATTCGATCATAGCCGCTCGCTCTGTTTTAGATCTCCACAAATCTCTGTACGTACCGATAACACTCTCACCACAGTTGTCGTACACAGTCTCACCTGCTAGTTTTATAACCAGTTTTTCAGAGAGTAGTCTCGAGAGGTTATTAAGAAACCATGATTTCACGTTCACACTTTTGAAGTCGAATAGAAGATGGAAACTGGAGGGTACCAAACAAGTGTTACTCTTTGTCTTTGGGATATCAATGTATAACTCCTCCTCTGGATTGGCTTTGTTAGGGTTCAGTGTCACAACGTGACGGGTTCTTGTGCCTTTGATAGCAGATATTTCGCGACGTCTATATCCAGGAATCAACTCTTTTTCACTAGTATTCATACTATATATTATAACACATGTTTTATTTCCTCTGTTTGTACTGATCGTAGACGAACCAAGCTAGTGCTATCGCTAGGATCCATAAATTAGACGCTAACCAAGATATGCCTGCAGCTCCCCACTTTAACGCAGTTGCCACCACGTTTAGCAGTCCAGCCAGTAGAGGACCAGCCTTTGTGGCTAGGTTAGTTATAGCTTTTCCTAGTTTTCCAAGTGCTTGACCACCTTTGAATACTACGCTTCTAGCGGATATTATAATCGTGGTGATAAAAGAGGCTATGGTTATTCCTAAAGCTGAGGCACCCAACCAATTTTCTCTAAACCACTCCTTTATTTTTTGTAACCGAGTGATGTCCTCTTCTTGTCGCTCCCTAACATTCTCATGTTCCAATTGGTTTAAGGTTCGACCCTTAGCTATCTCGAGACCTGTCAATCTCTCATACAATTCTGTCCTATTTACGGAATTATACTCCTCTCTATTCATATCGTCTGCGGTCTTGTCAATAGCGTCCTGAAAATAGTCGGCTTGAGCTGTTAGAAATTGTGGTCTAGTGCTTGAGTCGATTGTATCACTTGGGTTTAGGACACCTCTTAACTCACGATTTTCTTCTTCTGTTAACCCAAATACACTATCCCAGTCCATTTCTGTTTCAATTACTGGAAAGTTACTTGAAACTGTGATGTCTTCTGTTCTATCGTCAGTTGTTGGGGTGTCTACGTTTTCTGTTCTAACGTTAGTTGTCGTGTCGGGGATTTGACCGACCAACTGCTTAAACTGCTCAATCGCACTTTTACTATTTTTGTCTGTACTGTAGATTAAACCATTTTTTCCAGGTTTTAGTATTAGTTTAGGTTTCAAATATTCACCTTTTTCATTTACCGGTTTGAAAATAACAGAACCTGAGGGTGTCACATATGACCTATTGACTATATTCCTTGACACATCGTCGTTACTGAGTCTTTTTTTGTACAATTTACGTATTTTTCTATCTATTAGATTGGTTCTTTTTATACCATTTTCTAAAATCTCTTTGTTACGTGTTTTTAGCTTACCTAACCTTCTTTCGATTTCGCTAGCCTCTTCGAAAGCTAAATTGAAGCTCTCGTCGTGGACGTCACCATATGTCGCCGGTTCGGCAAACACTACTGCTGGAGCCTCAGTGGTGACATCGCTGCCTTTACTAGTGATTAACACTGTTTTTCCATCTTTTCTGCCTGTGAATAATGTCTCCATAAATCTGTTTTGTAATCTGCGTGCTATGTCTCTCTTCTCTATCTCTACTTCCACCCTGGCGATTTTAGCTAATCTAACGGTTTGTTCTCGATCTGTTTCGTCTTCTATGAGTGTAGTATTGTCAAGTGTCTCAAACTCTTCTTCTAACTGCTCGTCTGTATAATCCTTAAACTCGTCAAGACGTTGCATTTCGATTTCATCGAACCCTCCTTCAGCCATTATATACTACTCGATGTTTTGAATATCACTCTCTGGTATCCATGAATTGTGTTTACTGTCATAGCCAAGCCACTTGACTAAAACCATTTTCTTACCTCCCACCTTCTTCCTCTTTAGTATCTTCTCAACTTTATATACATCGTCTTTTTTATCGACAGCTGACAACTCTTCCTCGTAGAACTTACCAATGATAGGTTCCCCTTCATGGTCCTCTATCTCGTATACGGTAGGGTCACCACGTATGACCTTTGTAACTTTGAATAGCTCCTCAGTGAAGTTAGCCTCATACCCTTTTGTAAATATGCTCTTGTACTTTGATATCCTAACAGTCTCACCTACTTTGAGCTTTGGTAGTGGGTAGTCACCGAAATGGTGTCCAAACAATGTCGTCCATACTTCGTTTTCGTTTTTCTTACTAACGTCTTTAGGTTTCATTAGAATAGTACTATGTTTGGTATTGTTGTAATTCTCAACGAGCTGATCTAAAACGTCAATCCACTTGTACGTTCCTTTACTGTAGAAGTACTTCCACATAGACGTCTTGAGTGTTCTGTTAAACCGTTCCACGACTGCTGCCTTTTTATCGGAGTTCGTGCTGAAGTACTTAACGTCGTGTTTCTCCAATAGGTCCCTCACACCAACGTTGTAGAATTCCTTACCATCGTCAAACTGAACTAGCTTTGGATACTCGCCAAACCTAACCTTAGCCTTCTCTAGTAACTTTGTGACAGCCTTAGTCATGTTTTTCGCGTCTTTCCTATAGACGGGTATTGCGAAAGCATACCTACTAAGGATCTCAGTGGATGTTAGTATCCAGTAGTACCCGTTGTTCTTATGCTTGTACTTGCCCATATCAACCAAGTCCATCTGTATCTGCTCACCCAGATAGTCAACAAATGTTTGTCTAAACTTGTGTTTCTTAACAACTGGTTTGTACCTGGTGTACGTGTCTTGAGATTTTAACCAGTCCTTTATCTTTACCCTACTAACGTTTAGACCGCCTTCCTTTACCTTTTGGTACAGCCTCTCGGCAGATTGGTAACCAGTTGATGGGTTGTAGTAAATATCTCTTAATTCTTGCTCTACGTCCATATACACTACGTGATGTGTAAATCTAACAACACCTCGCCAACGTTAACGCTGTTATCGTCCTGATCTGTTATCTTGAACTCTAGTTGGTTGATGACTCCTTTGTTTATTGGGATTTTAGATCCAACACCAAAATGTTGTACAGAGCCCTTAAGTGTCTGTGTGCTAGTTATTGGCAGTACTGCGATACAACCACTTTTGCTACCATTAACTATGTTATTAGACCTGTCCACAATATTAGATGTTACTTGTATGTATTTCAGTCCTCTGTTAACGTTCACAACGTTAGGACTGGTTTTTGTGGTGGTTATTGTAGTGTTTTCGTCAAACCCTAGAAGTTGTCCAAATTTAAACAGTTCTATTTGCTGATCAGTTGTTATAGTACACGTCGAGTCATATCTGTTAGCCACTAGCTTGACGTCTCCTAGCTCTCTCAAGTCGTCGGCAATCGTTTTAAAGGTGTGGTATCCAGGACTAAAAACGTGGTTGTTACTGTTATAAGTTATCTTGTTGTTAGCTGTGGTTACGTTAACGTAGTTCCAAAAGATGGTTGCCTTCTCCACTAGTAAGTGAGGGTCTGAGTTAGTTGCTAGAGTTGACTCTGGTAGGTCTATAGTTTTCGTCGAACCACTAATCAATACTACCACTCTCATATAACGTACGGTATGTTATGATGGATGAGTTCAAAATAAAGTATCCTTATGCTGACAAGAATAGGTTTTTTCTTGATGTTGACGACAATATGCATAGACATATATTCTTCGTGACGAAAACTAATATTGGTGACGTTAGTGTAGACTCAAGTAGGTTTAAGAGTAACCCGGAGTACACTAAGTATCTAACTATAAACAAACCAATGATAGTTGACCAAAAAGAGATAGCTAATGCCATACGCGTTGCTAAGCTGAATCTAGTTAAAAAGTACCCTCACGTCACTTTGAGTAAGTTTGAGTTCGATCCAACTGTCTCACAAGATGGTGAGGTTAATGGCGTTGACATATATTTTAGAAACAACGACATCATAAGCACTAACATAACTAGTGATACCTTCAAAAACGACAAGAGTATGTGGATTTGGTTACACAACAACAAGTCTCCAAAAGGTCACGACGATAAGTTTCCAAAAATATGGCTATCTGGTGGAACTATCCAACCACTATCAAAAGGTCGCAAGAACCACTGGGGACTTTGGGATGGCTATCCAACGGAAAACGTGTTGAACTACCTAGTGAATAACTTTAGAGTCTTCGTTAATCAAAAGAGCTACTTCCTCTCAAAGTTACCAATACTACAAATCACCACTTCAAAGACAAAGTCAAAGTGGGACGATAATGAGAGCTACTATAGGGTCGTGTTTGCAACGTATTGTGCGAGTTTCTGTTGTGGAGTGTCGTTACAACACTTGTCACCATCGCAAGAAGTTCACCCTGTTATTACGAGTGTAATGAGGTTTCATCTGTACTTTACTGTTAGAAGACTTCTCAGAAGGATGGAAGGTGGTGAGAGCATGAGATCGATAAGTAGAGAGTTTGACGCTGGAGAATTGTATGGTAAGACAGATAAGATTCCTAGAAAACATTACTACCAAGGTAAAGTCCTTGCTGATGGTACAACAGGTGAGGAGAGAGTCTTCACGATTAACGACGTTAAGAACGACTACAAACGATACGTTCCTCTGGTGTCGAATGGTTTCACCAACATTGGGCGACAATATCTAAATCAGTCCATAGAAGCCTTTGTTTACTCCACACTTGGTGCACAAGCGAGAACACGTGTGTCAGTCGTTGGTGATTCTGCAGGCAGTCTAGAGACTCAACAAGAGTTCCGAAAGTTGGTGGAGGATAGTGTTATAAACTACGACGTGTCAACGTGGATTCTCAACATGAACAAGTCGATTAGGGACACTAACGTTGTCCAAAACCTTGCGCTGTCACCGTCTACGTGGTTAATGCCAAGTAACGTTGTAATCCTAAAGAACAAAATCGCTGGGTACAACAACCTATTGAAGACTGCTACACAGAGTATGAAGTTTGGGGTAAACACTGGGTTAAACTACGCGAAAACGACTGAGGTTAAGAAAGTACACCAAGAAGGTGGAGAGCACCTGGAGACACTTGACAAACCAAAGGTGACGAATCGTCTGGTGACATCAAACGTGGCACACCAGGAAGGTGGAGAGCATCTGGAGACACTCGACAAACCAAAGGTGACGAATCGTCTGGTGACATCAAACGTGGCACACCAGGAAGGTGGAGAGCATCTGGAGACACTTGACAAACCAAAGGTGACACATCAAGAACGTCGTCTAGAAGTGACACCAGGTGACAACACGACAGAGTTGTGGCTAGTCTTAGGGGTCTCGGCTGCGTCTGGTTATTTAGTAAGCAAATATATGTTATAACATAATGAGTCTAAGTTATGGATTTGAGGACAGAGACTACGAGAGTGACAAAATATTAAGAAGAGCGAAGAGACATCTAGACAGTGACCCTAAGTTAAGCGTTAGCGGTGGGAGGATGTCTGGGAATATAGATATGGCGTTCAGGGCACTCAAAAACGTAGCAGATCCAGAAGACGATTGGGATGCTATCAATAAAAAAGTGTTGGAGTCTGTATACTTATCGCAATACTTTAGAACGCAGTCCTATAACGTTCTATTTGATTTTAACGTCACAAACCATGCTGTGAGTATGGTGGAATACCACAGTGGAACAAATAAAGTGAAAACCATTAGAGATAAAACGAACATGTTAGTTCAATACGATCCAACGTATGGTCCTATTATTGGTGTTAACAACGGTCATAGCTTCCTATCCCCCGAGCTAACTCCAATTCCGTTTGAAGCTGGAGTGCATTTTAACTGTCCACGTATGCAATACTGTGACATATCCGTTTTTATGGTAGTGAGGTTAGCCATGAGGGTAAATACGAAAGATTGGGAGGCGATTATCTCAAACGATGATGGATCGTGGGACAAATACATAGGATACAAAGGAGGTGAAAATGATAAATTATCATACGGTGGTGGCTCTCCAGTAAGGGAGTACACGTGTACAATCCCAAATAACATCGACACCACCAAGAGACATATGATATCAATACATTGGCGGATGGGTAACTCCTACGTTAAGGTGAACAACATAAGATCAACAGACTCAGACTTCACAGCTAATCATGAAGAGATAGGGTCTCCTTACGTAACGATCTTTGGAGTTCATCGACCAAGAGTACCACTAGCACCGTATAAGTACCCGTCTATGATAGAGTTCTACGGTGTTAGGATTGTCTCTGGCTACACGACGAGCCGAGACATAATATTAGTTGGTAGAGATATGATGAAGGAATATGATGTGAGCTAAGATATATGAGGAAGAAGTCAGTTGTTGTTTTCAATCACATATCAAAGGATATCTCAGAGGAAGAGGTGCTAGAGCTAAAACGCTTGTACGCGTACTACCACAAACTAGAAGCCTGTTACAAATGGAAATACAAGAGGTTGAAGAAAATTAAACTATCGTTAAACATGACTAGCATAGGGTTAACGACAGTAGGTATTGTAGCTGGATCGATAACCGCTAACCCTCTAATCATTGCTTGTATTAGTGGTCCTGGTGTGATCATCCAAGGCTACTTGGCTAAATCCAATCTGACGAGTAGAGTGGAGCATTGTAAGTTTGCACACACTAGCTATAAAAAGATATTGACACAACTAAGATCGTATCTTAGAGGTCTTCCCTACAACGAGTCGATGTTCCTCTCAGACGTTAAAGTGTTGGACGACAATGTGACTGACTTATGCCCACCAATCAATGGAATGGTGAAAAGGTACAATAAAGTGTACGACACACAAGGGGGGTCCGATTACGACCTCCCTTTAAACACGGGTCTACACGTAAGAACCAGTGATGTGTCAGTCGACAAGTTCCAAGAGTAGGTGCTCAGAAGTATCATCAATTAGGAGTTTGTTCTGACATAAAAATAAAACATGTGGTATATTATAGGTGATGAGTATCACTAAAATATTTAGAAATAACGACACGTCAGTCACTACTACAAAAGATGGAGATAATATTTGGTTCTACGGAAAAGAGGTAGCTGAAATCTTAGGATATAAAAGACCTTCCAAAGCGATACAACAGCGTGTGAAAGATGATGAGAAAAGAAAGGTTCAAAATCTCAGGTCCCAATTTGGGACCCGAGATTTAGAGTGTCAAAATAGACAAATTCAGAATAGACAAGTTTGGCAAATAAACGAGAGTGGTCTATACAGACTAATATTCTCGTCTAAACTAGAGTCGGCAGAAAACTTTAGAAAATGGGTATTCTCAGAAGTCCTACCATCTATTAGAAAAACAGGTGTTTACACGCAGTATAACCAACTGTCAATCATGAATGAGACAGATTTACACTACGACATCGTGAAGTACATTAGAGAGTACCACCCAACAATAGTCATCCCAGGGTTGGGTGAGTACCAAGACACATCTACTAAAAGAATAGATGGATGGAAGAAAGGTTACAGTGGTGGACAACCAGACTTGATAGTTCCGCAACTACACAAGAGATACAATGGTTTTGCTATAGAGCTCAAAACACCGAAAGGTAACGGGGTTATTAGGAATAACCAGTTGAGGGTATTAAGGAGACTAAGATCACAAGGGTACAACACGTTACTATCCTCAGACCAACATGAGATAATACATTTCATAGAAACATACATGATAGACTCTAGAGTTCTGTGCGAGTACTGCAATAGAAGATTTAAGAGTGAAACCACACTGTCTAATCACCAAAAATACTTTCACCGAATACTCTATCTGTGAGATAATCTGTGAGATGACTGTGAGGTCATCTGTAACAAGACACCACGTATAGTATAAGATGACTGACAGTGAGTCCGTACCTATTATAACGTCTACAACAAGGGTTAAAGACCCTAAGAGAGTAGAGGCAGGCAAACGCTTGGCTGCTATATCTAAAGCAGCCAAAGAGAGGAAGATGAGAGAGAGAGTCACAAGTGAGGACGATAGTTTTAACTACGGATACATCATAGGTACTATTGGAGTGGTAATAGCCGCTGGCTCACTGTACTACACGATTAGTCAAGACAAACAAGTAGTGACCGAAGAGCCTAAGACCGTTGTTATAAAACCATCACGTAAACTCGACAGCCTCGATTAAAACATGTCGTATAATATATGTCATCAATAGACAGAAAAGAACTGATGAACGAGCTATACGACGCAGCCCTTGTGACTGCTGGAGCCGTAGCCGTATCCATGGCATCAAAGAAAGTACTAAAAGAACCGTTAGGCACTCCCGAATCAGTGAAGGGCACCCTCAAGTTAGCGACTGCTGTAGGCGTTTCGACGCTACTCGTTAAGTGGGCGCAGAGCAAGAAATACTTACCTATTGACCCGTTCTCAAAATAATCTAACGTAATACATAATGGCTAGTGTGATAGCAGGTGGTTTATTCAACGCTATAGCATTCGCAGGAGCTGGATTTATATTCAGCAAGCTAAACCACACAGGCTACGAGACAGAGATAAAGAGACACAACAAAGCATTGGAGAGTCTTGCAAGAGCTAAAGAAAAGTTCTATGAGAACGAGATTCGTCAGAGAGACAAAGTTCAGGAATTAAGACAACAGTTGTCAGATGCTAATGCAGACATAAACGACACGAACCACGCTCTGGATCAACTAAGACAAGTACTGACGATACAGTATGATGGGAAGACGTTTAGTAAAGAGCCTGAGTTGTCAGACTATTACAAACCCTCAGACGAGATGAAAGAATACCAAACGGTATTCGTTGGAGTTGTCGGACTACCTTTAGGTTACTTAATATATAGAGTGTTATAGAAATGAGCACTAAAACTTTGAAGGAGATGGCTATGGAATTTGATAAAAAGCGTGACTTGACAGAGACACTCTCTTACCGAACTCGTCAGATAGAAGAGTTGGAACAACTACTATCAGACGCTCTAAAACAGGTCACAACAATAAAGTGTGAGATACTAACCGACAACCACGAAGTTACTACACTATAGTCTAAAGATATATATAGTATAGTAACTTAGATGGTTGACGAACGTACAATGAGAATGTTCTATGCTGGGTATACATTAGATGAGATTGAAACATCAAAAAATTGGAGTGGTACTACATTAGGGTACACACTGGACGAGATCAAGAACGGAAGTAAGGACGCAACACCAAAAAAGTGGCACGACACCACATACTGTTACGAGTGTAGTAACCATAGAACCCAAATCGAAGATGGTGTATTTAGTTGTAACAAGTGTGGAGAGACTACCTACGGACGCGTGAGGAACTTTGTACCTAACATTTGGATGTACAAAAAATCGGCTCATAGTTATAGTAAGTGGCTAGACAGAATGTTGACTGGACTAGTTAACGAGAGTGACATACCAACAGTTGTCAGTGACTTTATAGAGATAATATGGTCTCTTAAAAGAAACAAACTAATTGTCAAGAACATATCGAAATATATTTTCTATGTCATAAGAATATGCTCTAGAAGAGGTATAGAGTTGAGAGGTAGTCTTAACGACCTCAAACCTGGTAAGGTTAAGGTACGATTCGAGTATAACCTGTATAGTGTAGTATACAAGGATCTAGGTTGGGATGGGAGAGGAGATCCATACTACAACGAGTGGATAAATAAAATATATGGTAATATATAATGGCAAGACCAAAAATTTACCAAACCAAAGAAGAAGCTTTGATAGCATCCAGAGCTCAAACCAAAGAGTGGATTAGAACTCATAAGTGGGTGTGTGAGACGTGTGATCGGTCATACCACGTGACCTCTAAATCTAAACACGTCAAGACTAGAAAACATTCGAGAAACCTAAGCAGCTAGTTCTTGACTATTTCGTAATGTCCATACGCATAGCTAGACACACCGTCTGGTAGTATATGTCGCTTGTCGTCAAAGCAGCTCAACGATATCTTATTTATTTCGTAGCTTCCTAGTCTGTGGCTCTTGCTGCGAATAGTTTTAATTATGTGAGACATTTGCTCACCATTTGTCAGGACACTTTTATAGTTGTCGTGTCTTATATTGTTTCTAATGGTACTCTTCTTAATACCCTTAGCAGTCTTCCCACCTTTTCCGTCCTCTTTTACGTAGCTATACATTTTCGACCTTAAACCAACGAACTCAACGATGGGGACTCCTAATGTCTCATCCTTCATTTTACCAATAACCTTCTTGTTGGTTAGGTCGAAGTAAGGAGATGACTTATCATATCCACTAAAGTCGAACATTTCTTTGTTAGCGTACATGTCTTCGTACACATCCTCCGTCTTAATCTCATACATTAAACTATCCGTGTCTGTGAATAGTAGTTTGGCTTTGTTGCCATACTCCTTTTTGATGTTATTGTAGTGGAAGTCGTACATCAATGTCTTCGATAAGTCTAGAATACACATACCTACGTATGCTGGTCTATTTAGAGTTAGTGTCTCTTTGATCTTGTGAACTGCTACCAAGTTATTGTCAAATATTTTACTGCTAACAAAGGTTGGTTTTGACGTTAGTTTCTTAAGTTTTTCCTTGTCCGTTACTAACTCCACATTCACACGCTTTCGTAGATTCTCCATAGTCTTTCCAAACACACTATTATTCATGAGCTTGAAGAAATCCTTCTCAAAGTCATTCTTTGCTTGGGTTCTCTTAACTGTGTTAAAGTCGATATATTGCTTGAGCCATGGTGACTGATCGAACTGAAGTACTCTATGTATCTTCTTAACCTTCATTCCCAAACTTTTGTATAACTGTAGGTTTCTGTAATGAGTAACGTACTTACTCTTATCACTTAGGTTAGGTATAAGTTTTGCAACCTCTCCTACAGATATCCTAAACTTGTTTTGGATCGTCTTACAATAGTTTGACAACATATCACTACTTACTTTCATCCTCTCAGGGGCTAAAGGATAGTCGTTGTGAAGATTGTGCAACTCCTCTGGATACTCTAAATCAACCTCAAGTATCAACCCCTTGTCTGATTCGTTGCTATATTTATCTAGATTGTTGACGTCAAAACCCTCGACCCACTCAAATCCACCAGTTGGTAGATACTGACACATAGCCCAACCATAAAGGTTATTAGCATCTAAGTATACGATATGTTTCGATGGTTTACTACTATCATACCCTTTCATGTATTTGTTATTAGCTTCTCCGTGCCTATGTGTTATGCAGGAGACACCACCCCGCATTCCTTTCTCGATGAACTGAAACATATCAATGTTAGTCATTAACTCTAGTTCCACTCCTGTCATCTTTAGAGCAGCGTCCCACGATAGTCCAGGTGATGTGAAGTAATGACAAGGATCTAACTGGTAGTACTGTTTACACGTTCTTCTAAAGTTCTCGAACACGTCAGCCAGTAGTAATACGTCAGACTTTAGGTATAGGTCGTGGTACTCACCCATATTCTCCACGCCCATTGTCTTCCACACTTCTTGAGCGTGCTCGTAGTCTGTGTCTGACACATGCTCGTCGTTTAGGATGCTGTAGAAACTCTCCTTTGATGGCAACTCAAGTTCGTTAAACTTATCAAAACTATCCGTATAGTCATATGGGTACACACCTTTTCGCGACACCAACTCTAGCTCCTCGCCTTTAAATAGTTCAGACGTGTACTTGAGACAGTCCTTTGGTAGGTTGTTCACCAGGTTGGCTAGACTAGAGCTCATGAATTGGAAACTATCTAGAAACACTAGATGTTTACCTAACATGAATGCCATATATTTCTCCATATTATTTGGTATGACGTTGATTTTCTGACCTATCTTGCCTATCTCTTGCATTATGAAGTGACTATCATACCCTCTTAGATTATGGAATATGATAGGTATCTTGTCAGTCAGTCTATAGTTCCTATTACATAACTGATGTGCCGAACCTCTATACTTACCAGTGACATGACAATGATCTCTAACTCTCACGCTTCTACGTATATATTTCCTATCACAAATATGACATTTAGTCGCTTCCTTGAAGTTAACCTTGTCAGCTATGGTCATTACCATGTCCTTATTAAAATGCTCCTTTCTGACTTTCTTGCAGTATTTAACCTCCTCTAACATCTTTTTCATGAACTTCTTAACAGCTTTCGGACCTCGAAACATCTCCACTGGTTTACTATATTTATCATCGTAACAGCACACTACTTTGTATCCATACCCACAGTCCGTATGTCTTTGGTACTCACTGGTGTACGATCCTGTGAGTGGCGTCACGTTGTCGACCTTCTCTGTGATAGCCTCGAAGTCTGCGTATATTACGAACGGTACTTCTAATTGTTTGTGGTAATTTTCATACTCAAGAGTGCTGTCTTCTTCTACTGGCATCTTGATCGCTTGCTTACCATTTACCACCATACAAACCTCCTTATGATTCTCTAGAACCTCATTGGTAGTAAAACATTGAAGACAGTATCTACAAATATTCTTGCGACACTTGTGATTAGACTGACCGAACATAAACCTACCAAAGTCTTTGATGTACACGTAGTGTCGTTTAACACCATTCGTTATTAGCAGCAGGTCCATATGATCCTCACACTTCTCCTCAGAAACGTAGATAGGAAATGGTTGCTTGTCCTCATACCCAAACACACTGATGCTAATATCATTCTGCCTCTCTATCTTTTTGTACTGTTTCGTATCCACTGGAAATCTCACTCCCTCATAATTGACAGAACCTACGTTCTTCTTGTGTTTTGACACTCTCTGCGGATCCTTCCTCACAGGACACTTGTGTAACACGTGACACCACATGAAACACTTGTCATCTTCATTCTTTATATTAATCAAACCTTTCGACGCGTTCCTCAACTCTTCCGGTAGCTCAATATAACTCGATCCTTTAAGAGGTTTATACACTACCACATTAATATAGTGATCGTTAACACTATCTACGACCCACCCAGACCCTTCTGACAACCACACAGCTATACGATTTAATATCTCCTCACTAGCTTGTCTCGTAGTCCCACTAATATCAACACTACTAACCACTGTTTTGACCACACTATTGAAGAAGGCTGTCTTAAACAAAGACTTCTTGTCACCAATTTGTTTCTCTAGAGTCACTTTCAATGTCTCGGAAAACTTCAAACCTTTCAGTCTCTCTAGCTCTTTCTGTAAAGTTGAGCCCACTACTCCTCTAGTCCTGACTAGTTGTTTTAGTGAATCCTTATTGTCGATTACCTTGACACTATACGACTTGGTGTACCCTTTGAGAGCAACTCTCCTTTGTACTACAGTAGGACGTTTCACCTTAGCAATAAGACTAGTGATTCTCTTGTACTCTTTGTCTGAGGCCTCCTGACTTAGTCGTGACCTCCTCACGAATCGTTTAAGATCACGTCTAGCCTTTCGAACTTCTCTGACCTCCCTAAATCTGGTGACTCTACTAATGACGTTCTCTCTAGACACTCTTCTAATAAGGTCCGTCCACTTATATCCCAATACTTTAGCATCAGCTAGATAGTCAGACATCCTCTCTAGAAAACTCATCTTAATATTCGGTATAACTAAGTTACCAGAACCCATATCAGGACCACGTGCACCACCACTCGATAGTGTACCACTACGAGCTATATTACCATCCATAATAGAGTTACGTTTACTCTCAGACATTTTCACACGAGTCGTTTTATTATTTAATATAGCTAAGTCCTTAGACCTTTTCAAACCACGAGCCCCACTCGACTCATGACTTGAAATAAAGTTCATATCAGGACCACTCACAATATTTCTTGACACAGTCTTGTTACGAGTGACATCCTCACCTGCAGCAGCCCCACATCCAGACACCTCGCTCTGTAGCCCACTAGCTGACACACGCCTAACTTTAACGAATTTTATTTCGTCTCGTTTTAGTAGTCTCGAAAGTGGGGACAATGGCGATATACCACACGATTTGGAGTCCGTGAGACGTGTTTCCACACGTCAAAAACACGCGACACACCACTGTTAGTAGTCTCAAGAGTGGAGACAACAGCGATAAACCACGTGGTTTGGAGTCTGTGAGACTACAAAAAGTGATTATATTTCTAGACTACTAATAATAACACGTATTGATGTGGTGCTGCTGTAAACGAAGATACCGCTCGTAACAACACCATGCCAAGCGATATACCACGTGGTTTGGAGTCTGTGAGACGCGTTTCTACGCTCCCAAACCTGTGACACGTCACTGTTAGTAGTCTCGAAAGTGTGTGCTACCAGCGCAAATTTTCCAATTTTAGTTGCGAAGCACGAAAAATTGGAAAATGCGCTGGTAGCCCCACTTTCTATACTACTATATATATATATATATATATATATATATATATATATATTATATATATATATATATATATATATATATATATATATATATATATATATATATATATATATATATATATATATATATATATATATATATATATATATATATATATATATATATATATATATATATATATATATATATATATATATATATATACGAAAGTATACAAATGTGCCCTACCGGCTATTTATAACATGAGCGGGCGCCGTGTTGTATAGTATATACAAGCTCGAGCCAAAGGTGAGAGATTGTATATCCGATATATACGACACGGACGGGAATGTTGTAAATGGATTAGGATATAGGCATGGGGTACTTAAAGGGCATATATGATCTGAAAATTGAGATGATTTATTTGATATTTTTTTATTTGATTTATGTGAGAGGACTCCTAAAACGAAAAAGAATGAAAAAGAAAAATAATTTTTGTAGTTCTTTCATATATATCTTATCTCGTTTTTGAGTTTTTTGACCTATGACGTCACAAGTTGTACCCACCATTACGACCAATCTGAAAATGAAGCATATCTTCCAAGCTATTGAGTAAAATTGTTAAATTGGCTGAAACTTTGCACAAGTATACAGTTCACTAAATTGAATATCCCATGTGAACTTTATCGTTGCCATAGTGACAGATTAGATCCCAGATTCCTTTCTTCCTGAACCAAAAATTATATTTTCTAGCATGCCCTGCAAAGATTATGATTTGAAGATGTCTTATTTTGTTGGCAATGCTATTGAAAATATACTTCACAAGTCTACAGTCAAAAATTGTTTTATAAATGGCAGAAAATAAAGAAGTTTTTTAAAGGATGAACGGAGCCTGGGAACTAATCTGTTACCATGGCAACGATAAATTTGACATGAAGATATTCAGTTTAGTGAACTGTATGCTTGTGCAAAGTTTCAAGCAATTTTATTCAATAGTTTTGAAGATACATGTATGCTTCATTTTCAGATTGGTCATAATGGTGGGTACAACTTGTGACGTCATAGGTCATATTACACAACCTTGAAAAACTCAAGAACGAGAGAAGATATGAAATAACTGTCACAAGCCATTGTTCATCGTTTTATGAGTTCTTTCAAATAAATTAATAAAAAGTCATCTCAATTTTCAGATCTGGCCACTTCAAGTCACGACAAGTGTTTTCGTTGGTTACCACGGAGGATAGATAACATAACATTACCTGGCTTATTTTTATTGGGTAGAACATTGAGGTTTGCGACTTTAATTATGCCTAAAACCATTTTGTTGGCCTCTTTTGCATAATGCAAAGCAATAAGAATCATTGTTTGCATTCCTGCCACATATTCCCAGTCTTTGGCCAAACGAACGGTAGCTTTTGTCCTTCTTGGAGATTCCTGGTCCTACAATAGATTAGTGTTCATTAAGTGTAGGCTAATGGCGTGAAATCAAGGCTACAGTCGGTACATGGATCTTGCATGCATGTTGACGGGTGTGTTTTGTAGCACTTCTCGAAAGAAATTATCTGATTGTTTGTTCCAACCAGTCAATCAGGAACCTTATGAAGCCAATCCTAACCCCAATAAACCCTACATTCACAGTAAACTAACCCTAACCTGACAATAATAACCCAAACATAAGCCTAACCCAGCTGCACTTCTCATGTTAACCAATAGCCATTTTCATGATCATGCGCACAAGTCGTTTTTGGAAGGAAAATTGA
>JAYKKM010000052.1:677500-827500 GCA_035772405.1 Chrysogorgia sp. JL179-B06 | reverse complement strand
TAATTGTTTCCTCAATAATTCTTTTCTTCTACCACTTTTACGTGTTATAACAGAAACTTAGAGAAAAATCATTTCTACAACTTACAATATTTTACATTTTTGATGAATGTTTCTTCTAATAACATGCCAAAGAATATAGGAAACGACCTTTCTTTATCATAATAAACCCTGTTAGCTGTTTCTTTTCCCCTAAAATACCATGTTTTCTTGTATAAAATTACTAGTTGCGTCACTAGTTTGTCAAAAGGTTCAAGAAAAGGTTGTGCAATACGGTTTTTACTCAACTCGTAAATTGGTCACAATGATGTCACCATACTGAGTAAGAGGTGATCTGCGATATGCCATATCTTCTAAACAAGGTCGGTGATCCCAACTTTTTTTTTGGTTTTAATATAAGTATGTCAATAACTTTAAGACTGGGAAGATACAGCAAATTTTCAATTAGGAATTACCTTAAATCCATCATTCCTAAACCAAACTGCAAAAAGTCAATTCATTTAAATCATAATGTGTGCCTCCCCCATCCAAACAACTCTCTATCCGTCGTTTAAACTTGTCTTTACACCACCACGTTTGAACGAATTGTCTATTTTTATTACCTATAGTTTTGTTAGTGAAATATGGCAGTTTTACCTTTGGCTATCATAACGAAGCAATACTGTCAGTGTTGGCTTTATCTCTGACTCCTCGGACTTATCCTTGAAAACAAATCTGTTTATGTCACAATTTATCAAACTAACATAATCATGAAATTCTCACATTAGAAAACTGTCACAATTCGCAAATTAGCTTTACCTTATCATCTGGGAAACCTTCCTCAACTAACGGTACAGCCTCTTCTTCCTTAGAACATGAAATACGAGATTATGAATCTGATTACTTACTAGTGTCATGAGATAGTATTACTCAAAGTAGGAATGTAGGTTTACTATACAAATGTCTGGCGTGTAAAATGCGACAACAATATTTACCGATTAAATCCGAAAATTTACCGAAAATTTACCGAAAAATTAAAGAAATCTACACCCAGGTCAAGTTACTGAAATAAGAGTTAAATTGACGCTCAGTGCACGCCTCATCCAACGCCGTACTCAATTTGCTGGGCACTGCTTCCCCGCGAAAGACGAGCGCGGCTAATATCCGAACTTTTGGTGTGGAAACCATCAAAAGGCCGCAAACGTACTTACCCTGACGTGATTGCCAGAGACAGTGGTATCGATGTCGAGGACTTGGGAACTGCCATGGACGAGGACTCTCGGCCAAGCCGCAAGGTTATGATGATGAGTTTTTCGTGTTATTATGGTCACCAGCCCCTCATTTCCCAGTGGCGAAGCTGGCCGTAGCAACTGGACATTGCTATGCTAATTTATAAACATCTGCATATTTTGAAAACAATATATTTCTAAAGATCTGAATATGTAAATCGTTTCAAAATTTGCATAGCATGACAAGAAATCAAGGGGCTCTGGACACACAGAATACTTAAATGCGGCTCGCATTTAATCAAGACGAATTCGTATTCATTTATATTACACGTTGTATTTGTCATATAATAGAAACGTTTTACAATAATTCAAAGTGTATCAACCTCGTACCCAGGGCATTTTGCCTCCGCGGTGGAAGGTCGGCGAAAATGGCCCTGTGATCGGCTGGTCCATTCTATAATGCGATTGGCTTATCATAAAACTCAATTAATTCAGCCGAGAATAATTTATTCATCTAAATCTGAATGCTGTCTTCAAATTTTACCGCAAATTAGAAGTGATAACTTTCGCAAAATTGGATATATGCTTCTTCATACCTATTGTAAGAGATAACCATGGATGTATGGTGGATCATTAAGCTTGTTACCTGATTTTATGCCAACGAATGCTGACATGAACAACTCTGAAGAGCATTGAATATTTCTCAATTATTCACGTCAACAAAGTAGACAAAGGCAATGGAACAAAGACCACAAAAATTATCATATCTAAACACCCAGAAATTCTGGGTGTCATGTGTCAGAAATTCTGGGTGTCATGTGACCATTTTCGCCGACCTTCCACCGTGGAGGCAAAATGCCCTGGGAACGAGGTTGAAAGTGTATATGAAATAAAAAATAAACACTCATCATATTCTCGTTCATTTAGTTAAATTCGTCTGAATTAAATGCGATCACAGAGTGTTAATATAAAGGATCACAGCTGTTAATATATAGTCACATTAAATTATAATTTTGCAGAAATTATATATTTCCGCGAAACTTGGAAAATTATGAAATTTATGGATAATTAATTATGGGATAATTGTAGATTATCGAAGAATGGAAATATATTAATTACACTGTAGGATTATATGGAATTTATGCAGGAAACAAGCAATCACGCAAGTGTTCCGCACAAGCTTTATTTACTTGGCGGGGACGTGACAGGCTAAAATATACGAGCATATACAATAAGAATACGAAACTCAGCCAGTTTGCTTCGGAAAGGCAGTTACAGAAAATTTCGATAGTTTCAGCAAATTCTAGGGCAGGCGCTGGGCTTCCCAAACCTGTATAATGCTATATATGTATATAATATTCATACCATATCCATGTTATGTGGATATCCGGGACTGTCTTTGTGACTTGATGGTTGTACGCTGTCAGTTGTGTACTCCAATTGAGTCTCGTTTAAAAGTACAGGAGTCAGCCTTTGGGTCTCTTCAAGGTCTTCTCTTTCCTGCTCTTTGTAGTCTTTCTTATTTCCCAGCAGTAGGAAGACAGCAGAAAATATTGCCACGAGGCCAAAAATCGCCATACAGGACACGACCACAACAAGAATTATTATGCTGTCGATATACATTTTGGTCTATATGTCCTAGAAAATGCATCCAAGCATGCACAAAGGTTATTTTCAATTTTTCAAAATCGTCAGTTTCAGACCGTCCTATAATTGCAGTGTGTATATTAAAAGCTGCAATAGAGACGAAACTCTAATGCTGTTGATAAACAGATTAACAGGCTAATCGATATACCCAGATATTTTGTAGAAACGTTTTAAGGAAATGTGAAGTAAATGTAGTAATTTGAATGGTAGCTATTAAACATTTTCTACCACCTGGCGTAAAGTGGCAGGATAAAGCCGAGCAGGGTTTCTTTCACGGGGTTGAAGAGGGGGGGGGGGGGGATTTTCTCCCCCTTGAAAAACATTTGCCCCCCTTGTCAACCTCGTTCCCAGGGCCTTTTTGAAATTAGGAGGGCGGGAAAAGGCCCTGGCATCGGCTGGTCACATGACGTTCAAAACACCCATCTATAGTGGGTGTAAATAAATTATAATAAATTGGTAAACAAAGAAAGATGGCGGAATCTTCGGATAAGTTGACTTGCTTCGACGACTCCAGTTAACGTTAAACAGCGACAACTTCCCTTCGTATTGTTTAAAACCGCTGCAGGTGAAGTGTTTTGAATACTTATTACATGGCCACGATGTTGTTGCCGTTCTAATCCCACTGGTTTTGGAAAGTCATTACTCTTCCAGCTCCTTACTTACTAATTTCTTCCCTGTGAAGGCCGATATGAACATTGTCATTGTAGTGTGTTCTTTAAACTCAATAATGGAGGATCAACTTGAAGTATTAAAAGATAGAGGAATTATGGCGGGGTGGACGACTTCAGATAGTTTGTTCGACGACTTCGACCATAGATCGACATGGACAAACACACGAGCCCTTCGATGATATGAATTCACACTGTTCCACACAAATCTATTGAGTGGCGATGTTCAAATTGTATTACGATTGAGTAACCATCTGCCTATGAAAGTTACGACCAGATTCTTATGCCCATTGCAAATGAACTGGCTATGCAAAGAGAAAACTATCCAATGACAATCATATACTTGGAACTTAAAATCATGCGAACTCAGTTACATCAGATAGTATGATGCTCTTTAGCCATTCAGTGAAAGGGATCTTCCAGGTAAGATTATGGAAGGAATTGAGTACATTGGGGCAGAATCCGATTTGCTACTAACCTACAATATGGCTATGTTACTAACATGTGATGTCTACATTGATGACCGATAAGCTGCGAAAGATCTTGACTATGGAGTGCAGCAGGGCTCTGTTCTTGGTCCACTTCTGTATCTACTTTACACTGCACCTATTGGTGACATTCTCAAAAAGCATGACATGTCGTTTCACTTACACGCTGATGACATTCAGATGTTTGCTACGTTCATCCCGGCGGTTCATGATGAGATTAAGTCTGCTGTGCACAAGATTGAAGCCTGTATGTTGGAGATTGACCAATGGATGATGACCAACAAGTTAAAATTGAAAAAAGATAAAACTGAACTTCTACTAATTGGGTCTCGTTTTCACCAGCCTGAACTTGATGCTGTGTGTATCAGCAATGTACAACTGAAACCTGTGCAGTCTTCCCAGTATATTGGCATTACCTTTATCAATGACTGAGCACATCAACAATATATGTAAATCATCATTTTTTCAACTGAAGCAGATTTTCAAAATTAGAAAGTATCTTTAGTCTATCTACTGCAGAGACTCTCCTACATGCATTTGTAACCTCTAAATTAGATCATTGTAATTCTATATTATTATTTATACGGATTAGCCAAGTATCTCATACAGAAAATCCAAAGAGTTTAAACTTGTACAGCAAGTATGATAATTGCACTAGCAAATATGAACATGTTTCTCCAATACTATGTATGCTTCACTGGCTCCCAATTGAGAAGCAAATAATTTTTTAAATTCTTCTTTTAGCTTTCATAGCTCAACATAGCCTGGCTCTGCAGTATATCGCTGATCTTATTCAGCTATACATACTACCTAGAACTTTAAGGTCATAATCTGAGGCACTGTTACATGTAATAACCAGCAAGTAATTTGAAAACCAATGGTGATAGAGCTTTTGCAGTGGCTGTAAATTGCCTGTAGAATGAGCTATTAGCTGCTTTCAAAAGACAGTTGAAAACGTTTTTATTTCAGTCTTTTTTAACAATTATTAGTTATTATATTCTTATAATCCATTATTAGTTAACCTATTGCAAAGATTGTAATTTTATAATAATTATTGAATCATGGCCGTAGGAGCCTGGGGGAGGGCATGTGCCCCCCACTTTTTCCCCAAATTTTCTTATTTTATTTTAGAATATTTAAAGTAACTTTGAAAAAGTAATTATATGTAAGTGTATTTCAATTTTAAGAAACAAATAGTATTGTTAAGTAATAATTATTATAATTATTAGTGCCTACACAAGCTTTGTTGGAGGATGTGTTGCTGCATGCTTGCAGCAAATCTGCTAACTGTTTGTAGTGAACTGTTCAAAATGCAGGAAATGCCAATTCAGAGGTCTCAGAAATGCAATATTTCCCAGGGGAGCATACCCTTGGACCCCCCTTCAGGTGAAAATTGTTCCTACGTCACTGTGAATACTGTAATATATTTAATTTTTTATATTCAATAAGCTTATGAATTGCAAATTTATATATATATTTTTATAGCACAGATTGTAAAGTGCTTAGATCTTGTTGTAGGCACTCTATAAATTAAACTATTATTGTCACCAATATACAAGGCCAAACCACCCTCTTGAAAACACTCAAAGTGGGAGGCCGATAACGTACTAGTCGGGCCGCAAATATGTTTACCACAGCCCTGGTTATCACTGATCTTATAATGAACTGCATCTTTAACAAAATTAATGGTGCATTTCATAATTATTTTTCCTTGTATATTGGTGATAATGATAATAACACAAATTTTGTTGGCATTATTATTACATCACTATTATGGCATATGGAATGAAACCTGTTCTTCAAATATTTTTGGTTTAATATGTGAATATGCCCCACTAATTTGAATCAGGGATCTATTCTAATAAGGTTTTCTATTTTCTTGTTACATTTCATATTATTTGTATCTTTGCAGTGATGAGAAAACTGGTAATAGTTTTATTATTTTAATTAATTTTAAATTTAGTTTTAAATAATTATTTGATTGACACAGCTTGCACAGCAAACAACCAGACAAATATGCAAAAGTTCAAGACAAACTATAAAGTGTTTTTTTCATTCATTTCAGAATTTGTATTAATTTACCAGTTCTACAGTAAATATAAAAACTCAAACTCTCCAAGCTTGTCAAGTTTTCATTGTTCTTAATATGAACAAACATTCAGTCTTCTAAGACAACAATGCGGGCCAAGTAAATCTGCAACAAAGACGAAATAAGTTGCCCAGGAAATATTACGAACGCTTTATTTTTAGTATGGCATTTTTCTTGATATAATTATAAAATATATACGGAGAAACGACATCAATTCCCCGTAGAAACTTTATTGATTTCTGTGGCGGTTCTGACGTTCGTCAATTTATAGCAGCTGTAGGAAAAATTTGACAAATTGTGAATTATTAGGACGATTTGACTGAAATTGAAACATTGTGATTGTACAAATCAAATGCAAAACAACTAAAACGATTTTTGACAAGCTATAGGTTTATATCAATAAATATAAAAATCAAATCCTGAGTTCAACCTTACTATACGACAAAGCTATACTTTACTCTTAATTCGTGACTTGTAGCTTCGACAGGGGTATTCTTGCCACAGACACTGCGTCAAAAATGTCTTATCAAAATCAAATTCCTTAAGATTGTCGTAGCTGTTGTCATACAAAACTGAACCATAGACGTTTGCAAAGGTTTTTGCAGGTTGATTTCATCTCGACTGTGATGGATGACTTTAATAACTGATGAAAGCAGGTAAACAAGGCATGTCCTAGGACAACAACTGGTTGTTTCGTGTTTGCCGCTAGAATGATTTTTTTCTTCTGAATTTCGGTCAAGAGTAACTCGAACTCAAGTTCGAGACAATTAAGTCGTGTTTGTCCCTATATCGTGAACTTGGAAAGTTAGTTTCTTTGCCGAAGTTTCTGGTTTCGCTTGTTCAGCTTGAACTAGTCGTTTCAGTGGATGTCCCAATTTGCTGTTCCAATTTGGAGTCCCAATAATTCCATTCATCCTCGTCTGAAGTCGCTCGTCTTGGAAATAAATCCCTCACATTTTCTGCATATTAACTTCGAACTCCAAATATCGTCTTCGCGGATCGTAATTCCCCCAAAAATCTGCATTTTCGCACATAAATCCTTTTTAACGCCGCTTTTGCTGAATATCCCTACCATATGACGGCTTTCGTAGGAACCTAGACCTTTATCAGAGTCGATTTTTCCACTTTATCTGTCATGAACGGACCAAAACTAATGTGAAGCACGAATTCTTGATTATGACCAAACAATCGAAAATTTTGCATTAATTATGTTTACGAGGAATATTTAAGAAAATCAATCAACCAATGACAACACAGAATGGACCAGCCGATGCCAGGGCCTTTTCCCGCCCTCCTAATTTCAAAAAGGCCCTGGGAACGAGGTTGCCCCCTTGTAAATTTTAGACCCCAATTTTAAAACAGTAATTTAATATACAATTTAAATTCTGAATATATAGCCAAATATTGTTGAATATCATACATATGTATTATTGTTTCAAACTTTCAATACTATTGCTGTAGCATTCTGATATTGATTTTAATATAGTATCAATGTAAAACTTTGTAAATCAATGTATGGAACAGAAAACCTAAATAACTACTGTTTAGATGGTATATAACATATATGTACTACATACTGTATAAATATTATATATAAGATTTTCAGTGGTGGTACACACATATATGTGATTTAATTTGTCCGTGTGACATATCCCCACAACATGTCCCACTACACGATGTACTTGTATTAGTTGTATAGTATGGTGTATTCAATCAATGATACATGACATGTATTTGAGCATTTTGTTTGACGTTTTAATGTATCCTTCAAAACTCTTTTAGATTCCCCTAATTTATTTCTGATCATAATAATTTTTAAATTAACAGGCACTAAAATAAGGATAATGGTCAGAATAAAATTTATATATATATATATATATATATATATATATATATATATATATATATATATATATATATATATATATATATATATATATATATATATATATATATATATATATACTGTTTCTCTTACAGAGTTTTCTGTCCGTACCTTAAAGCTATAATAAATTAAAATAAATTATTTAAAATTCAAATTATATTACAATAGAAAAATTATAGTAATAAAAAAAACCCAAAAACAAACAAAAAAACCAATTAATTAATCATTCCAGTATTGGTTTCAACATCTCAGTCAATGTTCTCTATAATACAATGCATTCTTCGAATACATCTCTCCTTTCTCGTTTGCAATTAACTCAGCCAATCGACTGTGATATATCAGACATTCCTTTCCCGTGCCTGCAGTAATGGTAAAAATTAATAATCAATAACAGGTAAATTAATACAAATAACAGTAGAAATAACAGTAAAAATAACAGTGCAGGTGGATGATTTGTGGCCGCCAGTGAACCAAAATCACCGAGTCTAGAAAAGTAGGAAATATTGAAACAAATTGACTTAAATTTTGATACATGTGTTGTTTAGCCGACTTAGAACGATGATGAAAAAATCAGCGGAAAATATAAAATTGATCAATGCCAAAAATATCTGCCATGGTATATTAATAAGCAATAACAGGTAAATTGAAAATAATCGAAGGAAAAGCGTAAAAGGAAAAGAAGTTCATCAACTATTGAATTGAAAATAATCAATGTAAATACAGTTTAACAAAGTAAAAATGTTAAGTGAGCAAAAATGAACCCCCTTCTCTGCTCCCCCCTACCCCCATCAACGAGAGATTACGGTATAGAGGTTACCCGGAGCAGAGTATCTGCAGAGATCCCACGACCCGTACCGGCCCACCCGAACGGGAGCTCGTACTAATAAACACATTGCGCAATCTATTTATACACCAATAAATATTATAATATTATATTATATTGTATTATAATATTATTATTATAAAATAATAATAATAATAATAATATTTAAAGGAGCATATGTGGGATGCAGTGTGTAGAACGATGGCTAAATGAAAACAAAACATCGATACAATACCAGGATGGCTCACGTTTGGCAGATCTTTTTTGCCGCCAAAAACGGAAGATTATCCGCAGGAGATTATCGCCCAATCACTTGCTTAAACACGTCGTATAAGCTTTACTCTGGAATGATGGGACGGTATATGCAGGAACATGCATGCGGAGAGTGATAACATCTGGGATGAAGGCCAACTTGTAGTGATGGAAGAAGTTCTTGGAACTGTAGATAAACTACTTATTGACGAGTGCATAATGGATGAGGTCAGAGAACATCGTCGTGATCTTGCAGTAGAATTTTACGACGGCCTATGACAAAGTTCAATACTGGATGCTGAGTGTCAGTGTGTACCGATGGATGCGGGTCCCTCAAGATGTTATAAAGGTGATAGAGAGGTTAACGAGATGGAGGTGAAAATAGGTAGAAGGAAGATGACGAGTAGATGGATACAGATATTATGTGGATTTCTACAAGGTGATAGCTACTCATCAATCGGGGTCTGCTTATCAGAAGTGCCAATTTGTATACTTCTCAGTGAGACGAGAGGATATAGGATGGGACCGCCGGAACATCGCACAGTAAAGCGAACTCACAGTTTATTTATTGACGACTTAAAAATTACCAGAAAATCCATGAACTACTGAGTGCGCGAATGAGATGATTGTAAAAGCTAGCTATGATACAGGCGCATGTTACGGAGTCAAGAAATGTAATTAGATTGTTTTCGAACATGGTAAGATGGTGAAAGGAGAGGGAATGGAAGTATTACAAGAACGGATGAAAGTGCTAGATCCGGAAAAAATGAGTACAACAAATTCCTAGGCATAGAACTGGCTAAAAAGGTTAAGAAGGAAAAAGTATTGGAAAGAGTTATGCCAGAGATGGAAAAGCGAGTAGAAATGTTAACTGAACTAGAACTATATGACAGGAACATGATAAGATCAATTAACTGCAGAGTGATACCAGTAACAGGGTACCCTATGAACGTATGTAAATTCTCCAAATCAGACCATATCTAGATATGGTCATGGAACTAAGGATGAAGAACATGCTTGGTAGGCAATCCAGTGATGAGAGATTATATATGAAAAGACAGGTGGGAGGACGTGGATTAAAGAGCCTGAAAGAAGTATACCACAAAACAAAAGTCAGTAGCTATATGTCAATGTCAGAGAGTATGTGGATTGAAGTAGCATGGAAGAGAGAATACGATAGTGAATATTGCTCTGTGAAACGTGAAGCAGAACAGACGTTAGCGGAATGTAGAATGGAAGTAACCTTTATCAAAAAGGAATTATGACCAATGGAGAGAGTATGACGGGCCCTTGGAAAACTTGCTGGAGGAAGCTGAAGGAAGGACTGAAGAAAGGAATGGTAAACAACAAAAAATCTGAGTATATGAAGAAGGAAATGCAAAGCAATGTTTATAAGAACCAGGAGATGGAATGTAGTGAGTGGCTTAAATGCAATCTCAACCAGATATGATGAAATGCAATCTCAAGCAAATATGATGAACTTCTTTTGAAAATTACAAGTTTAGAAAATCTGAAGGACAACCTTTTAGAGGACAATAAATCACTTAGAGAGAAATAACACAGCTCAACCAACGATCTTGAACTTTTGAAACAAGAAATCAATAACATGTAACAATACTCACGAAGAGATTGCTTGGAAATCCGTGGGGTTCCGTTCCGATCTGGAGAAGATACGAACGATATTGTTTTAAAAATTGCTGAACAAATTGGCGTCGAAGTTCAAATCGAATATATTGCCATTATAGTCATCGACTTGCCAGTGAACACAACAACCGTGCGAATCCTGGTAGGCAAGACCCGCCTATAATAGTCAAGTTTACTTGTCGAAATGTTCGTGATAAATTCAATGTGATAAATTATGAGACACTGTGGATAGAAATACAAAGTGATTTGCACCATAATTTAATCTGTGGAGTTATCTACAGGCATCCCCAGAGTAATCTTGAAGCATTTATGGTGGCCTTAAATAAAATCTTAGATAAAATCAATAAGGAAAATAAATATTGCATTGTGATGGGTGATTTCATCAGGCACTGACGAATTTATAAACACTATGGGATCTTTTTTTCCACCCTCATATATTGCAACCTACTCGTATAACTGATCATTCTGCCACTCTAATTGATATCTTTTTTAACTCAGTTGTTCATCATACTATTAGTGGCAATATTATTTATGATCTAACTGATCACCTTCCAAATTTTCTAATTATTAATAAGTTTTCAACTTTGCCAAAAAACATTAAAGTATATAAGAGAGATTATTCCAAATTTGACAAATCGTTACTTCTTCAAGATATCCAGTCTGTGAACTGGAATGAAGAAATATCTAATGATGGAAATCATAATCTAATGTTTGATAAATTTTATGCAAAACTCTCATCTATAATAGATGAGCATATTCCTCTTCGACAACTGAGTAAAAAAGATATTAAACACTTCTCCAAACTCCGCATAACCCCAGGTATTAGAACTTCTATTAAGCAAAAAAATAATTTTTATAAAAAATATATTAAAACAGGATCAGTATTATCATTATAGTAAATTTAAATTCTATAGAAACAAATTAAATCACTTAATCAAAACCAATTACTAAAAATATTTTATTTCAAACAAAAATCATATAAAGAATATTTGGAAGGGAATTAAACAAATTATATCTCCTAAATCAATGACCAGTTGTTTGCCTTCAAAAATACTTAAAGATGACAGGGAAATAACTGATAGCAAATATATTTCAAATGCTTTCAATGATTTCTTTGCTAATATAGGTAATAACTTGGCTGCATCTATTCCTCAAATAAATAAATGTGCAATGTCCTATATGCCCTCACAACAATTAAATAGTCTATTTTTAAATCCTATTACTTCACACGAAATTGAAACAGCAATTCGCAAGCTAAATTCTTCTAAATCCACTGGCCCATATAGTATTCCAGTGACAGTTTTGAAGTTTCTTAAAGAATCTATTTCAAAGCCTTTGGATTCTATTTTTAATTCTTCTATAACAACAGGTATTGTACCTGATTGTTTTAAGATTGCAAACACTATTGCAATACATAAAAAGGGTCACAAATTATCCTTACTAACTATCGGCCTATTTCCTTGTTATCGGTATTTAACAAACTTCTTGAAAGACTTATGTTCATACGATTCTCCAGTTTTATTGAAAAACATAACATATTGTATCATAAACAGTTTGGCTTACTAACTATCGGCCTATTTCCTTGTTATCGGTATTTAACAAACTTCTTGAAAGACTTATGTTCATACGATTCTCCAGTTTTATTGAAAAACATAACATATTGTATCATAAACAGTTTGGCTTTCGTTCAAATCACTCCACCTTACATGCAATTTATCAATTATTGATAAAATACAAGGAGCAATTGAGGATGGAAAGTATTCTTGTGGGATTTTTCTTGATTTATCGAAAGCTTTTGATACAGTCAACCACTGTATCCTACTACAAAAACTTGAGTGTTATGGTATAAGAGGTGTAGCAAAGGAATGGTTTAAATCGTATTTGGAAAATAGAAAACAATTTATTTCCATAGGCAATGTCAAATCTGAAATGTTACCTATTTCTTGTGGTGTACCACAAGGTTCAGTTCTTGGACCACTTCTCTTTTTGTTATATATAAATGATTTTCAAAATTGTACTAGCGTTCTTGAATTTCACCTCTTTGCCGATGATTCAAATCTTTTTTACGCTAATAAGAGTTTATCAGATGTAGAATCAACTGTAAATATTCAACTTAAGTATGTAAATGAATGGCTTTGTGCTAACAAATTACCCCTTAATATGGAAAAAACAAGTTTTGTTATTTTTCATCCAGCACAAAAAAAATTAACCATAACATTCAGGTTTTTATAAATAATAATCCAGTAAAGCAAGATTACGCTATTAAATATTTGGGTATTGTGGTTGACTGCCATCTAAACTGGAAAGCACAAGTTTCTGCCATCTGCAAAAAATAAAACGCAATATTGGGGCCATATCTAAAATTCGAAACTTTGTTAATATCAGTATACTTATATTAATCTGTATTATTCGTTGATCTACCCATTTCTTACTTATGCATTAATTGCTTGGGGAAATACTTATCATTCCTCAGTCAACCCTCTGTTTATTCTACAAAAAAAGTTTATTCGTTTAATAACATATTCTGATTATAATGCTCACACGAATCATCTTTTCACGGAACTTAAACTCATTAAGTTCCATGACCTTGTCTTCTATCACAATGCTTTATTTATGTATGATTATTATGCAGGAAACCTTCCTCAAACATTCAACACCTATTTTGTACTAGTAAATTTGGTATCAACAAATTGCAACAACATATCCAGAAGTTGATACATGAGAAGGAAGTTCAATTGGTAGTGAGAACTATGCAGAAGACAGTACTAATGGAAAGTGAGACACTGCTGCGTAAAGTAATAAGCAAAGTGGTCCAAGAAGATTGATATATTTTTTGTATAGTGTTGAAACATGTAATCTTAGCAAATTTTGATAAGAGGAGTTATTAATATGTAAATACAGTATAGGAGCTATTTGCCGCCACCAATAGGCTATTAAGAAGCATAATAATAATAAAATAATAATAATAAAATAATAATAATAATAATAATAATAGGATAAGAGAAATATCAAGATCTTAGATGTGTGCTATTTGGCGTTTTCACTCAATATTTGAGATGGAAGAGTGGTTAATGGTAGAGGACTGAAGTCTGTAAGTCTGTAAGTGCTGAAAGTGTCAAACCTTAACTACTGTTGTACTGTTTGGGGATCTGTTCTAAATCAAGATTCTCTAAATTATTTGCAAAAACTTCAGAACAAAGTTTCTAGATTGATTCTATAGGCTATAAGGTTAATGAAATATCTAGGATAGACCTTCATACTGAAATTGGATGGTTAACGATCAGACAAAGGATTTATGTAAGAACCTTGATTATTTTACATAAAGCATTACATCCCTAGCAACCCCACCGATTCATATTATTCAATAATTAGATTATATGAACCACTGAAGCCGCCCAAAAAGAGCAGATCTGAACAGGGACCCAGAGAATATATTCCTAGTCTCGCTCTCCAGATTATTCCAGATTTCAATGGCTCTTGTTCTTTGCAGGGTGTTTGGGTGGGATTTGGAGGATGTATTCGTGGTCTCACTGTCTAATTGTAATTGAAATTGTGATATAGACTTTTAGATATTTTTCATATTATTTAGTTAATTATCTATTCTAAGACCTCGTGTAAACTAGCATTAGCTAACTGTGGATCTTATTAAATACAAATACAAGTACAAGGGGTTGTTGCGCACACGTATTTTTATATCTTGACGTCTCGCTCAACTAGGATGTCCCGGTTGTCCGAGACGTTTTCATCCCGGGTTTATATGATCTCGGTACACCGGGGGATATGTTCCGGTGTACCGGGATGTTGCGTTTATATGGAAAAAATCTGTCCCGGTGTACCGGGATCTCGGTTGCTTCAACCGGGATGTCCCAGTCTCCATATAAATGCAACTGCGAAAATAACAGTAAATTATATACAAGCCGAGATCCACGGTATACCCGGTGTACCGGGATCATATAAACAGGCCCTAAATGCTTTCGACGATTTCAGAAAAGCTACTTCGGACAAAAACCACGATGCAATTCAGGCGCTCTCAATGTAAGGCCGGAAAATACTGAATTGAAAGGACCATTTATAATTTAGTAATTTCACGAAGCAAAGCGAAAAAAGGTAGTGAACTGCCGAGATTTTAGTAACGAAATACTGACGTTTCCAGCGGTGATGAAGTGCTCCGATCGAATCGTCTCGCAATGTTTTTATCGAAAAAAATGCTTTTATGGAAAAAAATGCACAAACGCGTTGCAGCGTGTAAACCCTCACCTTGCAACTGTAACGCCGCACAAATCATCATTGCGAGACAAGTTGCATGAAAAATTGCGCCGTGTAACAGGGCCTTAATTGCGATCCACCGGGAAATCTCCTGGTGGGCCACGCCGCCCCTGGTACGATTAACATTGTGAGACACTATAGATACAGACGTGGAGTCACTACGTGCTACCTGCAGTGGAAACAAGTTGGCGCCACATTAGTGCATGACTGACTTCATGACCGTAAACACTGGACGAAGACGGTGATAAAAAAACAACATTTATTGCGTTCGTTTTGGATTAAGAACTATTCCTAATGAATAAATTAAACGTAAGGTCCTGATGATTGCTTTCGGATGCTGTTTTAAAGTAGCTATCCAGCTATTCCCTAAAATAGTTTACACTAAAACTGCCCCCGGCTGATTATGCTTATATATTGGTATTTTCGAGATAAGCTACACTGTACATTTAAACCAAAAATGCGATATATACCGTAGCGAAAGGATAGAGCGCATCCAAGCTCGCCATGCTCTGTAGTTTCACACTCCATATGACAAGACGCAAATTCCATCTGGCGCGTATTAAACCAGGTCCAAAGCTAAGAGCAACTTCTTTGCCAATTGTCACTTAATGGTTTATACAATGCGCCGTTTATTCATGCCAATATAATTTATTGCTCTGTTACCTGGGCAATTGTTCCAAAACGCTCTTGCTCCGAATTCTTCGCATTCAAAAGCGTGCAGCACGCATTATCTTAGCTGATAACTATTCTACTCCTTCTGTTCGTCTTTTCTCCAAGCTAAAATGGATTCCAGTTTTTGATCTAATTAAGTTAAGGAAACTTCTGCTGCTATTTAATATACTAATAAACCCTAATGCTCCACCTTCCTTTAAACTTAGGTTCAATTTCCTATCAGCCACTCGACAACACTCTCGTACTAGGGCCTGCGTATATGATCTCAAGCCGCCTTACCCGCGTACTGATTTTAGTAATGTACATTTCTCTACAGTGCTCCATTCTTTTTAACGCCTTAGACACTAATTGTACACAGCTCGTCATGTCACCTGCGTCTACTTCTGATGCTTTTTCTTTAAGAATAACTACCACCAAATGCAAATTCCGTAATTACTTTCTTCAAAAACTAACTTGTATTGACCATCTAGAAGACCTATTTTGCTTCAACTGTAAATTTTTATTGAATGTAAATGTATTTCAAATTAATTAGTTGACTTCACATTATTAGTTCCCACAACCTTTATGGTTAATACGTCTTTTCCCTCGTGAAATAAAGTTTTATTCTATTCTATTCCACTTCATAGTCATAAATGTAAAGTTAACTTACAAGTCAAACAATGGAATGATCGAGGACGACGGCCTCTACTCGACAACCGCCGAAGAAAACCTACACGTTCATCACACCCGAGTTTGAACTTATAGATGAGGCGGAACCGAAAAGACACTTGAAAAACTCCACTTGACTTGCTTGCTGAAGTTCGTGGGCATGAAACCTCAAACCGATACCAAGAAACCTTAAACCGATACCAAGAAATCTTAAACCATTCCGATACCAATCGCGGCTATTACCCGAAACGAGATTTTTTCTGGGTATAACTAATATATATACTTATATCATATTACGTGCAGGGACTACTATATATGCCTCCTCGGGTTTTGGCCCTCTGCGGCCAAAACCCTGCAGGGGCAACTATATTGCAGCTTATAAATCATTGGTTAAAATGTAATCGACCGTTTACTTTAGCTTTAGCCTCCTCCGCAGGCAACTCTGTGGCTTCTTTTTCCCGAGTCAAAAAGCTTCCAACGCTGTTTTGGCCATTTTGGCCGAGGCAGAGAAATGCGTCAGGGGAGCTTGCTGTCCCCTCTTCGTCAATCAATCCCTTCACAATCCCTATACTTCCCTGCAATCGCAATGAAAACATTGCTCGTACAGCCTTGGAAGCGATTGGACTCGGAAAAAAGAAGCCACATGGAGTTGCCTGCGGAGGAGGCTACTTTAGCATGTTCTGTTGGACAAATTAAGTTGAAAAGAGTCTGTCCATAAAATTCCAACTAAACGGGAAAAAGCTAATAATCGGCTTTTGAATAATTGGCTCCTGCAGTATTATGATGCCACATTTTTTACTTGAATCGAGAGATATGTGTATTAAACCCTGCATATTCTATTTGTTGTGTATTTTTTATAATGCAATCCTAATCACACACATTAACCAGAACAAAAATCCTTGTTCATAATGCCATTAATTTCCAATTACCATAAACTTACATCACCTTTTAAACAACCAACACAAGAAAAGAAATTCAACGTAATGTCTTATTAAATCACATTACAGAAGACAATATATTATACAGCTATAAAGCTCGCCCCATGACGCTTTGCATCTCCCAGTATATATACTTATATCATTATACGTGCAGGGACTACTATATATGCCTACTATATATTGGCCCTCTGGGGCCAAAACCTGCAGGGGCAACTAGATTATATAAATATATTGCAGCTAGATTTTCAATTTCCATTTTCGACTCTCAAGTCAACCATCGGAAAACGGTTATAGATAGAGAAATATACGAAAGTATACAATTCGTTTTTAAGCCATAGACATAGCCTCTGATAAACAATTACAAAAGGTGTTTATAATGATATATAAAAAATATATGAAAGTGAAATGCGTTATATATTCATGCCACATGCAGATATAGAGTATAACTTCTGATATGTCCCGCTGGTAAACAATTAATACAAACGGTGTGCATCATCCATCTCTGCATGCTTAAATGATTATCGTTAACATTTTTATCAGTAATCAATTTAAGCTTGGTGCTCAAAGCCAGCTCTGTGTCCTGCATGCAAAGCATCTTATTTAGGAGTTTGGATATTGCTAAAACTATATACGAATAATACAGCCGATAGATATCGAAGTTCTTTGAAATGGGGGTTGATGCCAGTTTGCACCGATCGGTTTGTTGTGACTATAATTTAAACGGTACTATTATATTTCGAAAACTTTGCATCCGACATAATGATATACATTTGGAGACAGGTTTCCTACACATATAGGCCTCGGAGACGTCGTCGGTGAATCGCTCTCTTGAGGATATACCTACTAGTATCACAATTAAAGTATTAATCAGTAACCTTTTAAATTTTAATTACCCTTCTATTCATTGCAAAACTGTTCACCAGTATTAACATGGCAAACGCCTTATTACAACATGGCGTCATTTGCCGGTAAGTTATCTTGAACTCAACTGCCTTTGTGAAGTTATGCGTCAGTTCACGTCCCCCATGATGAACATCGCGTTTTCCGTTTATAACAAAAACAAACTCATGTGGTTGAAAACACAAAATGTTTGCATATAAATTAAGCCTGATATCACTGTCTTACAAAGAAAAAGGGTCAGATATATAACCAGCATAAGAATCTTTCCATTCGCATCCTTGTATCAAACATGTTCATGTCACAGTAATTATCGCGCGATCCAATATATTTAAATGATTCTTTGTAATTTATTCGCTATAATTAAAAGTACCGAAACCATGCCATAATACCCAGATCAAACAATCAAAACACGCGAGACGTTCGGCGATTTGATTTGTCTTACCAAAACATGTTCATGTCATAGTAATTATCGCGATCCGATATTTTTAAATGATTCTTTGTAATTTATTCGCTATAATTAAAAGTACCGAAATCGTGCCATAATACTCAGATCAAACAATCAAAACACGCGAGACGTTCGGCGATTTGATTTGTATTACCAACTTGGAAAATCTCGACTGACACATCATTATTGCCTATTTATAACGGTTTTCGTTCAGTATATTTCGTCGACTGTGTCTGCAAAAACGTTTTCTGCTCTCGCGTTAACTAAAGAGTTCGTACATTATGCATGGCACTACAAACCATAACTTTCCAATGATAAAAAACAGCAGGATAATATTTCTATCAGAAACTATCTACAACTTGACTAAAACCGATCTTAACGAAGCCTTAAAAACAGCAGGATAATATTTCTATTAGAAACTAACTATCTACAACTTGACTAAAACCGATCTATAGTCATAACGAAGTCAATAAATGTTAATTTCAATTCTGAACTGCCTCTGTAGCATATGCGATGTAACTATATGTAACGAATATAACAGTATACTAAAAAATATATGTCATGTCACAAGAGACAATCGGAAATAGCTTATAGATTCTTTCAAAAGCCATGCAAGAACATCGCAATACTGAACTGACCTCTTGCAATTGCGACTATAATCATTTAATTGCATAATATATGCATGTGCATATACATACGACAAACACAGTTAGTTGCATACAAATTTTGTAATTCTAGGCTAATCTATAATAGTTTCTGTAATAGTTTCTACTGACGCCAAATTGTCAAGTTGCGATCGAACAATTCGGCGAATATATATATAGTGTCACGCGGACATATTTAATCAAGAATATGAATATTGTAGGTTATATATATATATATGACAATCAACATATATAGGACTATAGGCTATTATTATAGTATATAGGGTAGAGTACAGTATATAATGCCTTTCCTAGGAGATTTAGAATGCTAGGAATGAACAAAACACCGAGAGAACAAAAGTAGCCATCAAAGTATATATCATTATACGGTATGTGTTATTAGTTGCATGTGTGCTGCTGATGACCGAATACACTAGAACATATCCGTGGAGCCATTTCGCTTAGTTAGAGCCAGAGCAACGCGTTCATTTGATCAACATATGTTAACTAAATAGTATAATGAACTTCGATGTTGGTCTTCACTTTCCGTTTGAATTGCAATTGGAGATTATACAATCTGTCTCAGTAAGGAATTTGACCACTATATATAATCTCTTATTTGAAGAAGGTATTTGGAACTCTCATCGATTTACTACCCGCAACTGTAATCCAAGGGACCAAGGGATAGATTAAACACTTACTTGAACTACTTTAAGTTGAACAATCTTTCGGTTCTCCCTATTCCAAGCAGGTAATCGTCTACGATCAGAGAGGTTTACTTCGCAACAATATTCCTTGCCTGTATCAATAATGGTCACACGCCAATGCTTCGTTAGCCAAGGATAAAGTATTTTGACTTTTAAATTTAAATACATGCCAGTTTTAGTCCTCTCGCAACTCATTATTCTCGCACTCTCTCGCTATATAGCTGCACAATACAGATTATATGAGACCTAAACGTACCCAGAGAAATGGTTAACGCCGATAATAATACAAATGTAGTTCTGAAGAAGTGTGGTTCTAGTGAAGCGGAGTACTGAAGAGCACGAAAGCGGAGTACGAAAGCCAGGTCGATATGGACAATGGCGTTTACTGTCTTAATTTGCAATACAAAACAGTATGTTAATTTGCTACGAGGTAACGCTTACTCACTGCGTGTTTTGATAAACCAAGGTCATGAACACTGAAACTATTCCCTAGACGTTCGATCGTGTGTATACACACAAACTGTGTTGTAAATATCCCAAACTTTACCGTTAGTTTGTAGCAGATGTGTTATCCTTGCTATTTGATCTTGGTGGAACGGTTCATTAACCATGTCGAAGTGTCAGTGTACATTGTTATGCAAATCGTTTTTGCAGACAGTTCAACCTCAAAATGATTGGGGTTAGTGGTGTTGGTGCGTGTGTGTGTGTGTGTGTGTGTGTGTGGGGGGGGGGGCGCTCACTAGCAACATTAATTGTGATCACTGACAGGGACTTTAAGATCTTCGACGCGGCAAGCTTGACGACGCGGCCCTCAAAATGTCAACAAGTGTAAATTTAAACATTTGAAGGAAGCCATCGTAAATTGACTACCGTAATGAGGTTTGAAGTTTGTTTTATGACCTCCAAAATGCCCCAGTTCTGCCAAAACGATTGTAATGTTGGAAAACAGCTCTCATCACTAAGCGACTTCACGTCGTCCTGAAGATGTGAAAATGCTCAGTTACTTGAAATAAACAGAACTAGGACGGTGTTGAGAACAAATTATTCATTATCTTTGTTTCGCATGAAGAATTCTTTTGTTTTGAAGGCGGCGTTGTCTAGGTTGCCACGTCGTAGATCTATCTTAAAGCTACGGATACACGGGCAATATTTTGCTCGCGACGGTAACGCAATGGCAATAAAATCATTGCGTTGCCGTCGCGCGTAAGTGGCTACACCTGTAATTCTTTTCGAAACATTTCATGCCAATCAGGGAGATATATCAAGATGGCAACAAACGAAAACTGGCTAATAGTGACACTACTTTTGCTTGATGACGAAGAAGACAAAATGTGTAAGAGAAATAGGCAATGTTACCAATTCTGTCTTCGCTATTGCCTTCATCTCTCTATTTCTACTATGCGGATGTGAACCGTTCCACAGGACAGGATTATCCCGATAATATTCTATTAATGTTTGGATGTCTTCATTGGATATTTTATCAAATATTTGTTCACACTGGGGCACATTTGTACCAATATTTTGACCACTTTCCTTATCATTCGAAGCCATGTTTGAAAGAGCTTCGGTTTGGGTGGCAGTCATATCGTGGGCTCATATCGTTATGGCACTTTCCGATTGGCTGGTTAAAAATAACACTTACGCAATTACGGCAATCGTTGCCGAAATTCCAATGGTTTGAACTTTCGGCAACGATTGCGGGAGTCTTTGCGTTGTCGTCGCGAGACATGATAGACGAGCAATTTCGTCCTCGCGACGGCAACGCAACGATTTTATTGCCATTGCGTTACCGTCGCGAGCAAAATATTGCCCGTGTATCCGTAGCTTAAAGTCCCCGATCTCTTAAGCCTGGTTTCCATATTATCGCTACGATCGCTCAATTGGGGTTGGGATTAGAAAACCCATTAGGCGGAGGGCTAGGGTTAGGATCTTTGTTGTGTTGGGGTTGGGTTCTAACATTGGATTAACGATTATCCTTAATTCAGAGCGATTTTAAAATTAAGGATAATAGTGATTCTCAGGTGAGAGGACAACCTGGGAATTGTTAAAGCATTGTAAGCAATAAATTATTGGATTGTAATCAACCCCAAAACAACAAAAATCCTAACCCTAACCCCCTAATAATTTACTGCTTACAATGTTTTAACAATTCCAGTAATACATAACATATCTATTTCGAAGGCACCTAACCAAAGTTGTCCGCTGTACTGTAAGCTAGCAGCCGCACATTTGTACATATCTCGACCATGATCTAGTGTTTCGTCATCTATTAGGATTCGGGATAGTGAAAATTGCGGGGGGTTAGGGTGATACTTTAGGCTGGGGATGAGGCCGTTAGAGTTACGATTAGGGTTCGATCTTCGGAAATCAATAACGAAAAGATCCGCCGCATATTGTATCTGGCAGTTGTGCGATCTGTTCTGGCCTATGCCACTCAAGTCTGGTCCCCGCAGTCAACCGAGCTTATCAAAAAAACAGAGCGCATCCAACGCCGAGCATCAAAATATATCTTGAAGCTACCAATCCTACAGAGACAGACTCGTTTCAACAAAACCAGTACAACCATTTCCTATACTGGCACGAGTATCTTGATTTACTGTTCTTCTTTAAGGCCATCAATGGCATAATTGTATATATCAAGTGATATCCTACCCGAAAATCTCATTCCGTGAACGTAAATGTAAAACAACTACTTTCAATCGCTCATTTCTTATTAGAACAATTAGGACTTGCAACTCTCTCCCTAAACACTTAAATCATTTAAACTTTAAAAAATTTAAGAAGTCACTATTAGACAATTATAATTATGCTCTATATTATCTTGTTACAATGTTGACGATCTTCGAACTTGGAAAACTGTCTGCCTAAGTGCAACACAACGCGAAGCCTCACTGAACCCATAACTTGCTGTTATTAGTTATTATTTTATTTTTGTAAGGGCACACTGTAATTGGTATTTAACTGTTGTGGTGACCCTGCTTCTTTTAGGTATTTTTAAGAGGTAAAGCTAAATAAATAAATGGGGTCAGAATCAGCTAAAAAAGATGGTACCGACCATTAACGATGCTACGGATTGTCTACGGAATCCAAATACGCGTCGCGTCGCCTACGTATACAGTAAAACTATATCGCGTGGTCCCTTCAAAATGACTGCCGAGAAACATTTTACAGCTTCATTTTTTCGCAGCATCCGAACAGTAGTTGTTCTGGGAGAAATTTTCGGGAAAATTCATTTTCAAGAATGAGCGATATTAGCAATTTTAAACTTTTGTTTTTCTTCTCTGTTTTAACGCTGTTTTCGTCTTCAACTTCTTCAGAAACTGGGTTTACCTCACTTCTTTAAATTAGTATGTTTCGCTTCATTTTACAATAGTAGCTATAGGCATTTATTTTCGGCGATTTTAGATGATTGAAAACTTTAAAGAAAAATAATGATGTTCCAGCGCATTTTATTGCTCAGTAATTTTCAATGAAGACGCCTAGCTCTCTTATTTTCATATATATATATATATATATATATTTATTATATGGATATGAGTAAAATACCGTAAAATATGCCACTGATATATTCCGTATTTTACGGTAGTGTGATATGAAGTCATATCTTACGCGGGAACGTCTCGCGCGGGACCCACGCTAATTCCCGCCATTTTGCCCTTTCTGTTTTGGATATACAATATGGCAACTTCTCGACATTTTGTCGATGTTTCCGACGCTGATTTGGCAAGGTTTTCTAAAGAAAATGAAAATGAGAACACAAAAAGAAAGACTAAGTCCGATTTGGCGATCTTCAGCGACTATTTATCCTCGATAAACGAGCCGAGAGACATAACATTGTTGCCGTACGGTGAGCTACAAAAAATCTTGAACTTTTATCCATATAATAAAAAGAACATTTCACGGTGGCTTTGGAAATATGACTTTTATTTTCTCGTGTTGAAAACAATATTTTACTCACTCGCTGCGCTCGTTCGTAAAATATTGTTTTCACCACTCGAAAATAAAAGTCATATTTCCGCGCCACCATGAAATATCCTCTCTATATATATATATATATATATATATATATATATATATATATATATATATATATATATATATATATATATATATATATATATATATATATATATATCCTTCAGATTATGTAATGAAATCACTTGAAATACAGGTACATGTGCGTGGATGTATCCAGTGACATCAAATATGCAAATCATCAAACGATTCCATGTGACAATGGTAAAGATGTGCAGAATTTTTCAATAAGTCATTATATGCATTGTGCTGTAATAAGTATGATCATTTACATACAGTTATTAAACAAATCTTAATATCTCAAGAGTGAAGTGAGATATGAAAAAGTTGTAAATGGTTAGTCTTTATAGTTTAAAGAGTTCTTTCAAAACAAAAGAGTAATTTTACAACTGAGTTTTTCATTGCATAAGCACTTTAAAATTTAGAGCAAGTTCCTGGCCATAAGGAACATCTGCTACAGTTTTTTTGTCGAGTTTCGTTTTTGAAGAGGGAAAATACCCGCACTGTGTTGCTTTTGGGTGTACGAACACGAGATAAAGTACTCCAGCTTATCTGACGCCATAATGATCGTATGAAACACATATTTGATTGTTCGTTGGACCAGCTGTGCCAACAATCCAACGATCAGTTGTCACTACCATGAGAAAATGGACTTCAGCTGACGCCGTCCTTCAGCCGTTGCTCACGTTGTAAGCAATAAATTACTGGCGTTGTAATAGCTGTAACCAGTAAGTTATTGGATTGTAACCAACCCCAAGACAACAAAGATCCTAACCCCCCGGCTAATGAGTTTTCTAACACTAACCCCCCGGCCGTGTTTCATCCATCCCGAACCCCGACCACATGCACTCCCCTACTTGGGGTCCTAAATTAGTAGATTAGTGAGAGAAACTAAGCATGTGACTGGTAATTGACTGTTACAACTTACACGCATGCGCTTACAATCCAAACGTATTACAATCCAGTAACTTACTGGTTACATACAACGTGAGCAATGGGTCCGTCCTTTTTACGACACTTTTTGTGAATCATTGGTATATGGGACTGCGCAGTCCAGTTATATATATAGAGGTCAGTGGGTGAATCTCGTACGCTATTTTACGAGAAATAGTTGTGCATACTCAAACTGAATGACACGAGGTATCAAAATTATCTAGTGGAAACTAACTTACCGCTATTGTGTCGACAGTAAGCATAGTTATCGAAGTCTATGCCTTGTTCTTTCTATGCTGTTTTATAAATAATCTTACAGAGATAGAAATATGTAAATTTTACTTCGTAATTTTTAGAAGGACAAACAGACAAACAAATATCCTTTACAACAGGAACATATTTTCTTTTATTAACAGGTATTTTCATTTGAGGCTGACTAATGTAAAACATGACTATTGTTTATAATATCAACTATCCTCTGAGCTGTGGGTGGGGGCATCCGAAGGAACGGCCGACGGAGGTGATGTTTGTTTTTCATCCAAGTTCTTTTTTATTTTTTCCAGGCGTATTAAAATATTTTTATAATCGAAGTTTCCTCTTTTTTCACCGAACGGATCCTAAGAAGGGGAGATATCGGCTCAACTTCTGTTTTAGTTATAGGGATACAGTAAAAACCCGCGTATAAGAACCTAGATTTTTCCAAGTTAGCCTAAAAAGATTCTTATATAAATGGTGTTTACTGCAAAATTAGGCTATTTAGGTTCTTAAACAGGTTCTTATTTTCTTAAGAAAAAAGCGACTTGGTTTTGGTAAGTGTGGTCTATTATTTATATAAATTATGCATAAATTTTCTCCAAATGACTGCAATATAAGCAAATACAAAGCCTATATACACTTTAAAGCTACACTGTATGTAATTTACAGACTATGTGTAAATTCAATAGAACAAAATAACGTATATTTAACTGTAGACATGTATATACACTATTTGTCTGGTTCTGGCTCATTTTCATTACTTTGTAGAGTTTATTTTATTTGATTTATAAATTTTTAGCGTTAACTCTATTTGATAAAATAAGAACCTGCTTCCAAATTTTAGCCTAGAACAGGTTCTTATGTAAAGGGGGTCTAAATGGAAAATCTTAGCCTAACAGGTTCTTAAAATATAGGTTCTTATACGCGGGGTTTTACTGTATTACTAAGTATTCGTTATAGGTTACGGTTAGATTAAAGGTGCAGCAGGTAGAAATAGAGATAGGTAAAACTATGGGTAGAGGTAAAAGTAGATGACAAAAGTAGTATATTTTGAAGTAGAAATAAAACTAGAGGTTTTGAAAAAAGAGGCAGCAGTTGAAGTAGAGGTAAAAGTACTTTGAAGTAGAAAAAAAGTAGAGTTTGAAGTAAAAGTAGAAAAAAAGTAGAAGTAGAAGTAAAGAGGTAAAAGTATTGAAGTAGAGAGTAGAGGTAAGAAGTAAGAAGAGCTTGAAGTTGAGGTAGAAGTAGAAAAGTAGATAAAAGTAGAGTTGAGGTAGAGTTGAGGTAGAAGTAAATAAAAAAGAGGAAAGGTAAGAGGAAAGAAAGTAGGAGAAGTAGGGGTAGAATTAGGGGTAGAAGAGGTAAATGTAGAAGTAAAAGTACAGGTTGAAGTAGATGTTGAAGTAGATGTTGAAGTAGATGTTGAAGTAGATGTTGAAGTAGAGGTAGAAGTAGAGGTAAAAGTAGAGGTAAAAGTAGAGGCAAAAGAAGAGGGAATTATTATTAATAATAATAACATAATTTTACATAACGCTTATACTCTAGATCTAAGCGCTTTATATGAGTGTATCCAATCTGAAATAATAAGATATTACCTAATAAATTTAAAATCCACATATATTACAAAATTCAAACTAAATATTAAATAATATTAAATAACATTGTATATATACTCTAATAAAGTTTTAAATCTTAACCTATTAGACTATCATAGAATACGCAGCATGAAACAGATATGTCTTCAACTATTACGTTAAAACTATTTCTTAAAAAGGTAATTTGGTTCAACAAATTGGGAGTCACTGAGAAAGCCCTCCGTCCATAGGTTTTTTTAATTAAATCGCGGTTCATTTAGTAATTTAGAACTACTCGATCTAAGAGCCCTAGTTGGAAAATAATACAAAATTATGTTCGAAATATATTTAGGTACAAAAGCATTCAGTGCCTTAAAAGTCAAAAGCAATATTTTATAATATAAAGGTATAGTTAGAGTAGAAGTACAGCAGAAGTAGAGCTAGAGGAACAGGTAGAAGTAGAGTATATAAGACAGCCATATACAGTATAGGATACAGCTATAGGTCTAGAGGTACTGTATGTAATAGCAATAGCATATGTTCTTAAAATGGGCGAAAACAAGATCGCCTGGTTTTATTGGAAATATATAACAACACATAATGATTATAGCTTGTGTTATACCTGCATAGGTTGTCCATCAAACACAGACTTTTCTTTCGCGACTGAGAGGTAATAATCATAAAATTCTGGAAAAGATTCATCCAATACGTTTCTAGAAAATTCAGAAGAGATGTTGAAATGAAAGTAAGACTACAGTTTTTCTCATCCTCATACTTTCTAAATATTTCATTTACTTATTCTGAAGTAACAGTGTTAAAATCTTGCAATACAGTTAACAACTGTACACCTAAACTGTATAACCCTGACATCCCTATAGTCTCCCCCGATTCCTTAAATCCCAAACCTTACATTCTTAGTCTCCCTTTCATCCTTCGCTTAAAGTGCCCCTAACCTCAAAAAATTTTATTGTCTTATTTGGAAGAACTTTTAAAATAATAAATTAACTTCTTTTGAAGATTTTCGTTTCTTCGCTTTCTTTTTGAGATATATCAGTTTGTTTGATATGCAAATCGAGGAGGGCTAGCCCTTCTAGGAGGGTTTTTAAACCTACGTATGTAGTTTAAACCTTTAAACCTACGTATGAACAAACAGAACTTGTGAAATAAACAGTTGTCTTAAAATAAACGGGCGAAGACCAACTTTGTCGCGTGTACGGAGCTTTGACTTGCAAGCCCTCCTAGGAGGGTCAGCCCTCTTGAGTGCGTTTACATAGAAAATTTCCAGCCCTGGAAAATTAGGCGAAATTCCAGGTAGCTAATAGCGAGATCTCGCCTATAGGAGGGCTGGCCCTCCTCTCTGCATATAAACGAAAACAAACTTTACATATCATGGTTTGACTGAGAGCTGGGATCTCGGTAAAGAGGGCTCGCCCTACCACGAGGGTTGGCTCGCCTCCATATAAACACCCATTTAGGGACGGAAGTCGCTCATCAGAATTATTTGCTCGTGTATTCGGTTGTGTAGTTATCATCGAAGCAAGCAACATGCCAGATACAAATCAAACATCTAAACAGGTTGGTGTACTGCCGAAATAGCGTATAAGTAGTCTAACGTTACGAATCATGGCGTTTCACCAGGGCATTTTTTAGCGTTATAACTACTGGGGCATTTTAACCAGTAGGCGCTTTGCTTGCCCCAGTAGTGAAGCAAAGTTTTTGCCCCAGTATATTGGGCCCTTTTCATCATTAATAAAGGTTTCAGGCTTTCAGCTGCCTACCTTCCCTATAATAATCCCTGGAAGTCGTGCACTATTCACATAAGCGCCGCGGTCTCATAAGCGCCGCTTTCTTTCAATATTAAATATAAAACATCAGAATTTCCATAATATAGAATAAAATACAGAAACAGAGAAACACATCACAGGCGTCAGAGTTGGGCTCCCTGTGGTACTAATAGTTGATCAACGTTGTCTTCCGAACGTGAAAACGCCCTCAGGCTCAGTGACGTCTGTGTAGAATAAAGACGACGTCATGTTTACGTTTGGGACTTTAAATTATTCATTTTCTTTGTTTTGCATGAAAATTCTATTCTTAAGGGGGAGCTACAAGCAGATATTCACTAAACTCATGGGCAAATGTAACTGCATATTATGGAAGATATATTGAAAGAAACCCTATAAAACCATATATTTTTAGAAACTACATTCAATAATTCACAATATTTTTCTATGTTTGAATATATATGACATGGTCGAAAGCCGGAATAAATCACATGATGTTCGAGTTCCCTTTGTGGGGTTCCAACATGGCCCCCAACATTTCTCAACACTCATTTCAATTCATGTCTTTATATTTTCAGAGCAAGTTAAGGGTTCAAAACCGAATTGCCATGGTAACTAACTTAGAATTCCAACAATAAAAAAAACATTGTAGCTCCTCAGGATCACAGAACATGATTTCCATATGTTATGTCGAAAATCTCATGAAAATCCATCATAATGCCACAAAGTCAAATTAGTGAGGGGTGCAAAAATACTCGGAAATTACCATATTTCGAGAAAAAGTGTTTAAAGTTCAAGTACTTTCGGTTTACGTTTTACTTCATCAATTCCTGACTTCTGGTGGGTAGTTCTTTATTTCTTTTTATTCTTAGATGAAGTTGCAGTGTTCTTAGAAAAAGTTGCAGTGTTCTTAAAAAAAATCGATCTTGTAAATTTTTTCTCATTTTCTGGCTTGTAGCTCCCCCTTAAGCTCTCTAATATGCCTAAGAAGCTCCTCTACTTTTCCGCACGAGGAACCAAATAGTTTATTTCGACTAATTTTCATCCAAAGAACACAACAGCTATCACTGTGTGATCGGCATCAAAAACAACTCCCCTGACAATAAAGAAGCATTCAACGACGTCATAATTTCAAAACAAATATGGCGACAAAATCCTCAAATTTTCAACTTCAACAAGCCATATCTTCATAACTAAAAGTGATAGGAATGCTGAAATTTTGGAAATAAAATAAAATCGGTAAGATCTTTCATATGAACTTCATTTATATATTGGCTGGAGTACCCCTTTAATGAACATACACACCTTTAGTAGAAATTGACAGGTGACTATAGAGTTTCTCGTGCCGTGATTGGTCGAGATGGACGGCCTATTTTGTGATAGTCACCTCGCGCGAGGTGACTATCACATTTTCAGCGATTTAAAAATGGCGGCTTCTCGATTTATCGATATTACGTACGAAAAAGCGAATGAAACTAAAGAAAATGCTATTCAAAAATAAACTAAAGAAACAGCTAAATATAGAGTTAAACGTTTTCGAGGTAAGATATAAGAATTTTTCTAATTTCATAGCTATAAACTCTTGATGGTGGTGTCGACGGCAATCGGCGACACGATCAAAACAACAAGTAATTTTGTGAAAAAAACTTTATTTAACAGAATACTTTGAACAACAAACATTTAAGACAACATTTAAAAGCTTATTAGCATGGTTGTCGAAGATGCAAACAAATGCTTTTCAATATTTTACGTTTCTGCCCGAAAAAAGACGGCAGACTGTTTTAACAAAAAACAAATCAGTTGTTGTCAGTCCGAGCTGCAGTCTTGACCGTCATCCTACGTACAACAAACAAATGTCAATCTGTGACAGTATTACTTATTCAATGAGGCTAATAAAACACTAAGTTTTAGTTCCTACCTCAAGCAGCTCCGCCAGTGAAGGAAAAATAGCGGACGGTGATACGGTTCAGAAAAAACATTGACAGCCGTGAAACTATATCCAAACGTTGTACCATAGGCAACCCAAATGTGAATGCTTTGCAAGCGACAGGAGAGTGAAACGAAAACTCGCCCCACTCTTCGCGCGACGCGTTATGTAGACGTTGTAGTAAACGTCTACATACCGCGTCGCGCGAAGAGTGGGGCGAGTTTTCGTTTCACTCTCCTGTCGCTTGCAAAGCATTCACATTTGGGTTGCCTATGGTTGTACGAGACAGAATGCTGATATCTACACAGAATTATCCCCGAGTTTTAATCGGAAATCGGCCAAGAAACACCAATTAAACCAAATCTGCTGAAAAAGTCATTGCTTCACCTGGTAAAAAATGCTGATTGACAAGGGAACTTTGAGCTGGACAAAAGTGAAGCCGGTAACAAGCAAAAACAAGTTCCGTCTGCATCTTTCAACAGTTGCTCGTTTATGTTAACTCAATCTTTAACTCAGTCTTACACTCTGTAGTTCTGCTTGATCTGACAGCAAAATCGCTTTTTCTTAAGCACATTCTGGCCTCTACTTGCAAGAGTATAGCACGTTCGTTAGGTTCGTATGTTGTTCGTTTTAATATTCTGTTGAATGTTGATTACGTAAAATCATGTGATCTCACGATGCGCGCGACTTCCGGAAATAACAAATAAAATAATTAAAATATTTCCCATTGCTTTCTTTCAGTTTTCTCTCTCTGATAGTCACCTGTGAATTTCTACTAAAACAATTAGTCACCTCAGTCTCGGTGATTATCGGTGATATTTACCTCGCCGCTCGGTAAATATTCACCGATAATCACCTCGACTTCGGTGACTAATTGTTATATAGACCTAGACCTATCCTCTACTTCTACTGTGCCTCTACATTAAGTGTACCTCATTATGCATGAGCACAATCTATGCATGGCGTACATAGAAGTTAAGTGTTCACCTCAGAGCCGCACCGCACGACGATGGATCTTCTAGCATTTCACAGACTGCTACTCTTAATGTTTCATGTTTTATGCATTCGTTATACTTGTTACTATCACCAGGGTGTCTCTCCTGCAATGACAAGACACACAGTACAAAGTATCAGCTTAAACATTGTCACGGGGGACCTGTTCACTTGAAATTTTCACGAGTTGTGGCGAGCGAGATTCGAACTCGCACCTTTGGCATACCTGGCCACCGCTCCTCAAGTTGAGCTATCGAGGGCTAGGAACAGAGAGATGAGTTCATTCTATTCTATTCTATTCTATTCTATTCTATTAAATAGTTTGAATAATTCAATATTCAATTGAGAAGAATAGAATAGAATAGAATTCTACTCTACTCTACTCTACTCTACTCTACTCTACTCTACTCTACTCTACTCTACTCTACTCTACTCTACTCTACTCTACTCTACTCTACTCTACTCTACTCTACTCTACTCTACTCTACTCTACTCTACTCTACTCTACTCTACTCTACTCTACTCTACTCTACTCTACTCTACTCTACTCTACTCTACTCTACTCTACTCTACTCAATATTGTGAACTAAAAATAAAAAAATTTATTCGGACCCAAATGCTGCAATACGTTCTTTTTCGCACAACCCTACCAATGTTTTTAGAATATTTTACGCTTTAAAACGCATTTAAAACTAAAATTATGTCGAGGTCCGTACAAGCGGTCCGTATGGGCTCATAACGGACCGCTCGTCAGCCGATCAGAAAGCATGATTTGGTAGGATACGGACCGAAAAAAAAAAAGTCACCGTACGTTTTCATATCCAGGTTCATTACGGTAAGGGTTTTCACAAAGAAGTGACTGGATGGAGATAAGAACACTAGAAAGAGATTGTGCTGGACTCCAGCCAGGACCAAACCATGTTCTACAAAAAAAAATGTCACAACATTACTTCAGCCCAAATAAAAAATAGTGTGGTTCCGATTATTAGCGTAGGTAGGTTGGCATTAATATTTTTTTAAGTAACATTTTGGACAATAGGCGTCGAACAGTCAACATCTTGTTTTTTCCCACGTTGTTGCGAATGAGCTACAGTAATTAGCGGCTACAGTAATTGAGTGGAATGGTGACAATTGTAAAGTTTGCATGTGGCGATGGAGCTACTGTTTTGAGTTGCCAAATCAAAAACAAACTTCCTCTGGCGACTGGGCAAGAATTAATGTTGAACTTTGCCAGATGGGAAACAGTTGTTGCGCGCTTTGTCCTCCCAGATTTAACATCGCTGTGGGTTTTTTTCAGTGAAACGGCTATGCATGACACAGGGTGAAAAAACGTTTGGGGTCGGATGGAGAAAATGGGGTCGGATGGAGAAAATGGGGTCGGATGGAGAAAATGGGGTCGGTGAGGAAACCGGAACCACACATTTATTTTTATTTGGCATTTGTTACAGCTTTAGTCTTCATGGATAAACCAAGCATGATATCATATGTTGGTGGTCGCCAATGGGAGGTTGTCCATCACGAAAATGCAGATGCAAAAAAATTCAATCATGTTCTCCACTTACTACGGTACGTACACACATAAGCGTGTATCAACGTAAATTTTCACCGTCTATCACAGGATTTTTATCTTTTATGTGAACACAGCCACATGCATTTTAATTTGCAAGCGGTCCGGGTATTAAACCCAAACAAATCATAAGCAACCAAAGGGTTGGACAAAAGGAACGTATGTAGAGTTTCTGTATAATGCAGCGAAGGCGGAAAACCCGCGAGGCGGGGTTTTCCGCCTTCGCTGCATTCCGCGTCCCGAATATAACCTCTTCCCCCAACAACCGTCTGCTACGCAGGCTAATACACACATAGTTTCCATACACATACAGTTTCCATACACGTACAGTTTCGGTATATGCGTACATTTTCTGTATATGCGCACATTTTCTGTATATGCGTACAATTTCTATATATTATGCGTACAATTTCTATATATTATGCGCACAATTTCTATATATTATGCGTACAATTTCTGTATATGCGTGCAATTTCTGTGTATGCGTACATTTTCTATATGTAATAGGAAACAAAACAATGACACGTTTAGTTTATTAGATTTATCACTCTTTTAGGTGAACGGAATACACTAACAGCTTGATAGGGGTTCCGAGGGCCTACGATTTAAGGTCATTATCCGAGAAGAACCATTTGCTGGTATTATTGCAAAGACAGCACTTTCTCCTTACTTATTTTAAGAACCTAAGGGGTGGTCCGACCAGAATTTGAACCTGTGTCTCTCAATTCATAGACAATGTCTATTACAGGTAACCACTAGACAACAACAGCTGGTTGGTACGTCACGAATCAAGATGAATAACTTGCTCGAGGCAGCGCATGCCAATTCTAAGTGGTTCAGCACACGTGAGATAAATAAAGGATAAGTCTTATCTGTGAATCGCCGAGGGAAGACACAAAATTCCTATACGCAAGCGAGTATCTTGTTTGATTATTGTATAATTACAGATATTTAAAATTAACTTTATTGAGAGTCACTGAACCTAATTGCAATGCAAGTATAAATACAGCTTTACAAAACGTAATTCTCGATGAATGATCATAATGGAATCACAATGATTGATTATAATGGCATCACAATGATTGATTATAATGGCATCACAATGATTGATTATAATGGCATAACAATCATTGATTATAATGGCATCACAATGATCATAACAGTTTCAAAATGGTTGATCATAAGGGATATCACAATGATTGATCATATTGGTGTAACAATAATCGATAATAACAGTATCACAATGATTGATCATAACAGTTATGACAATGGTTGTACTGCACAATTAAATGACTTTAATTAGGGGCTGAACACAAAATATGTGACTCGCTTTTCGCTGGTTTGAGACCGTTTTCATTACTCCCCCCCAAAAAAACAAAAAACACGACTCTGCTCAAATATAAACATTGAAATTGCAGAATTTAAACTCGTTCTTTTACTGTGTAGAGCGAAGTTCCGTTTTCGATGGCTGTGGAAGGAGAAGGTCATATGTATTATTTTATTCATCATATCACGCTTAGTCTTCCATAATGTTATCAGCGCGTATATGCAATATGCATAAGCTTGTACCGACCGTAGAGGATCAGAGAAAAAAGTATGATAAAATAATTTAGGCAAAACTTGAAAATCGTCGTGTAGAACGGGGGCATGGCCTTGTATATGTCTTGTAAGGTCTGTTTCCATTTTTCCTGCTGTGTGACGGTGCTTCTAATACCCACTCTCACTTATGAGTTATGACCATGTCATAAGGCAATTACACCCGACCGCCAAACTCAAAGCGTCATGTGTTTTGTGTTCGGCCCCTTACCAGTGAGCTCTATATATTACTGGAGGACTATGTTCCAGACAAAAAGTGAAGCCAAATATGGCGGACATCATAGGCGTAATTTTAAATGGAGGAGCTGATCCTCCAAAAAATCAGGACAAGCGTTGCTAAATTTAATGTTTTTCCCCAATTGTATTATTACAACTATAGAGGCTAAGAGAGAAGCTACTTAAGGTAATCTACCTACACGTGCTTCATCTACACAAGATTTTACAAACGGGTGTAGCTTGAAATGCCTGAAGTGTTAGCCAACCACTGAACCCTTGCCACCGAGTGTTATATTGGTTCCCAGACCCTTCTCTCACTACTAGGCGCAAAAAATGGCGTCACATGGTAATAGGCAGCAGGTAAGCTTGGATTCATTTGAACTATTCTCGCTGCAGAATTAGATGAAAAAGTTTGCACAAATTGCTGCAAATATTCTTTCCGAGCTTCTAGATTTCAACCCCCTAAAAATCCGGTCACTTATTACCTCTTTCCCCCTCCCCACCACTTTAAATCCGTAACTACGCCTCTGGCGGACATGGCGGTCATGTACGTCAGTTCCAGTCCTTTTCACGACATTGTACTTTAGGTTTCAGTTGCTTGTGTTACGAGATCATTTACAAGAACGAAAGTGAAACCGACAAACATCCAGTAACCGAGTACTTAAAAGGATTTCGCTGACATCAATTATCTGAAAATTGGGGAACATACGACAAAAAGAAATCGTTCGTTAACCTGTTTTTTCTCAAGAATTTTTCGAGGGCTACTTTCGTCATTTTGTGTTAACTCTGTAATTGTTTCTAAAAAAAATGTACCATTTTGACTCTGCTTGACTTTGGTATTATAAATTTCAAATTATTGGTTTTCGATATTATGTTTTGTGTATGCATGTTTTCAAAATGAACATAGTTGATCACCTCCATGTCCGCCATGTTTGGCTTCGCTTTTTTCCCGACCAAAGACTAGAACGTAGTCCTCCAGTTATATACAGAGCTCACTGCCCCTTACAGACTCAAGACACACTACTACACACTGTAAAATTGCTTACCCAAGGATACTCAAGCACACTTTCCCATTTTTGTATAAATTAGGATTGAATCTCACTTGTCCACGACCAGTCGTCATAAATTTTACTCGCGGTGGTCTAATAGGATAGTCTGGAGGGCATCGGATTAAAAAGTGGAAGAAGCCTCCCTCGTATGGTGTGTCAAAGGGACCTGTTATCAATGCATGGATCTACAAAAATCAAAAGGCTACACACGTGAGCTCAAAGATGTAACGTTTTCGTAGCCGACGGTGAGACTATGCTCTATGTTTCAGCTACAAGGAATCAGTGTGAAGGTTATGCGACACTCCGTGCTGGTCCATGCGTTTAAGGCCCTATCTACACAATACGATTGACAACGATTACGATTGTCATTCTGGTGTATGGAATTGCTTGTGGGCGGCAATTGTTTTATGATTTGCCAGGGCAGTACCTAGTAGCATTGGGGGGGGGGGGGGGGGGGGTTGTGAGGGGCAAAGCGAGGGTAAGGAGAGCCACTAGCAAGCACTGGTAGAATTTTGTATATGGACTTGTAGTATGTATGCCATATAAGGTCATATAGGAAGAGCATGGTTAAGCCTCTTTTCCAGTCATCGCAAGAACTGGTTCGCAGCTCGCTGCGAGTACTTGCATGTAATTAAAAGGAACTCACAGTGCTTGTTTGCTCGTTGTGAGTTGTTTTTAATCAGATGCAAGTACTCGCAGCGAGCTGCGAACCAGTTTTTGCGATGACTGGAAAGGAGGCTTAAGACCAAATACATTACCCTGACGAGCAAATATATCTTACTTTTATATGTTCTGCGCATCCCACAAGGGTTATGTATAATTATCATCTAATGATATCATCTAATGATACGTGGACGATCGTCAAGCTCATATCCTCATATACTCCTAGGTTAAAACCAATTATTATTAACTTTATTATGTCCTACAGTACTGCTCAGAAATAACCTAACAAAAACCGAGCCCAAGACGCGATCGTTTTGCGGTTCGTTTGCGTGCGTCTTGCGGTTCGTCTGCGTGCGTCTTGCGGTTCGTCTGCGTGCGTCTTGCGGTTCGTCTGCGTGCGTCTTGCGGGTAGTATGCGTGCGTCTTGCGGTTGACTGAATTTGCGTTCCACGAGACGCAATGTTCGTAGTGTGTTCGTTTCACTTCGGAAACGAACGTCAACAACCACAAGTAGCGACAGTGTTTACAGTAATAGTGGTAAGTCCCGGGGTCAAACGTCGAACTTTTCATGAGTCGAACTCAATGTAAATTTGGAAACTATTTTGTTTAAGTGCATTTGCATTGAGTTCGACTCAATGTTTTGACCTGGGCCTAAGCTTTCGGAATACGCGAGGAACAGAATTATTTCGTTGAAGTCTACCGGAATTTCAACCGTACGAATTACGAAAATGCTTGGAGAAGAAGGACCTTGGAACAAACTTGCAACATTGAATTAAACCACTTTGATGTAAACATACTTACCATGAAGTTTGATAATCAGTGCCTCGCATTCGCCATTCTCGTACTCCACCTTCCACATGTTGATCCTTAATTCTATTTGTGGACAGAATTGCCATAGTTTTATCCGCCTCGAAAAAAACTAACATTCTCTTTGGTGGAGCGCGTGTCATCAAACGGAGACTCATTCTTACAATCTTATTTCGTTACTTTTCCTTGCTGCTTTTATCGGCTCTGCTTTTAAGCCTGCTAATGTTAAATTATGCGGCCACTTAGGACAAAAATATATTACGCTTGTGACTTCCGCACGCTTTTATGACATGAGTCATATATATTGATAACATATGTATATATTACAAGATACAGGCGAAAAGGTGGTGAACTTAGGCTGATGCAATATATCGATATTTTCGATAAATATCGATATTTCAAAAATACGATATTCATTATTCGACATTCGATTTTTCGCATATCGAAAATATTGAAAGTTTCAACTTGACAACTTCATCTCTCTTTTTCGGCAATTAGTTTCGGTAAAGTTGAGAAAACACGTCTATGACGGCATTTGCGAATTCAAGTGATGAAAGCGTATCGGTTTAAAAGCGAGTAGCGTGGTTGTAAACACAAGTGTGATTCATAACTATAATTTTAGCAACACCACCCACCATTGGGAGTAACACAAGCGGCGGTTGAACATGTAAATGATTTTCCTCTCCTTTCGCAGTATGTCCGACGATATCTGGCGATTCCAGCAAGCAGCGCTCCGACTGAAAGACTGTTCAGCAAAGCCGGACAAATAGTAACGGCAAAGCGAGTCCAGCTTAAGCCGAACAAGGCGAACATGTTAGTGTTTCTTGCCGAAAATTTATGAACAAACGTGCGAAATCGTTTATGATTTAAGCTTGTAAATAATAATATAGATATTTAAATTTGTCGGCTGGTCGTTGTTTGTGTATTTTCACTTGTCTGAAGATGATTTTGTTACAGATATACGTTATAGTGCGTTACAGTAATACGTTACAGAGTCCTCAAATGCCTAAGAGAAGCCTAGGATTAGGAATTTGACTAGGATCTATTTATTCCGCTTTAATAAACGCACACATAAAATCTGTCGAAATTTGATATCAACAAACAATATAGGTATCAGCGTTTCCGACGTATACATTCGGAACAACTTCGGTTATGCCGACTCTTGCGTCCGGTTGAGTAAGGACCGCCCCTGACGCAACCGAGACGCTAGACGAACGCAACCGAGACGCCAGACGAACGCAACCTAGACGCAGACGTACTGTTAGGCTATTTCTGAGCAGTACTGTACGTTAGTCTATAAGTTTGGACAATTAAATTGGGGAGTCGATGGGGTGGGGGTTTGTAAATAGGACACTCAGTTGGGCTTAGGTTTAGGGCTTACGGTTAGGGTTATTTGGGGTTAGTACTTCTAGTCCCTGTCAGGGAAATGTATTTGCTGTTTCTTATAGCATGGAATTCCTTCTTTTAGTACCTTTCGATAATTTTCATCACTCTCGGCTGAAAATAAATTATTTTTAACAAAAAGGTCTTTTCAGCATAATGTTTAAAAATGTTAATAGTTTTACGGTATCTGCTCTAGAGAAATACGGTTCTCATTCTCCTATTATATGCTTCTGGACGCCGCCATTCTCAACGTTGTTGTACAGCGGTGGTTTCTTTTCAATTTTGACGTCAAAATATAAAGGAAAATCGCGCTGTACATCAATTTTGAGCCGTTGAGCAAACTCTAAAATGGCGGCATAAGATAAGAAAATAAAAACGTTACTTCTGGAGTAGAAGAGCATATACCGCGTAAACTATTAACATTTTAAACATCATTCTTAAAGGCCTTTTATTTAAAAGTAATTTATTTTTGATAACAGCTCCCCTTTAAAATTAAACAAAACTATACCTTTTTAACTCAGTTCATCTTAGAAATGCTTCAATCATCTCCCCTGAAATCTCTAAAATGACTCTTCCAGGAACAATCCAACAACCCCCAAGTGATGAACCTCCCATTTTACTACCCTGCTTGCTGGTTGCTACCCTGGGTGGCTGGTTGCACAATGGTCGTGGCTAGATGGAATACTCGCAGTTGAGGTGACCGTGCGGTACTAGGTATGAGTCGTCTTCTGGACGATCCTTTTATTAGTATTAGTATTAGTATTAAGGTTAGTATTAGAAAACCATTAGGTGGGGGGTTAGCAGTTCCATGATGTATTTCATCATACCGACATGTCCGATCGTATGATAGCAGTACAATCTCTCATTTCGACCAACCTCTTGCGGATACAAAAAATATCGTCCAGAAGACTACTCAGACCTAGTACCAGGGCTGCCGAGAGGTTCTTTGGGGCCCGGGGCAAAATATCGTTTTGGGGGCCCTGACGACGTCATAATTTCCAGTGGGCCGGGGATGCAGGGTTTCTTGAAAGGAGGGACGCACGTATATTTAGTGACCGCATTTGTAGGGGGTCCGGGGTTTTTTGAAAGTTTTTGATTTTAGGGTCTCTGAAATGGCATTTCCTGCACACAAATTTTTGACATTGGGCATTTTTGAGCAAAATCTAAAGACCTTAAATCACGTTTTTTTGGTAGTATATCCCATTATTTTTAAGAAAATAAAAATACAAAAGAGGCACCTTGGCGATAAATAATTGAATCACAGAAGAACATGTTTAATCAGAGGTGTAATGGAGCTACTGAGACTGGGACACTTAGGGAATTTGCGTTCGGGGCCTCCCGCCCCCATACATATACAGTATGATATATTTCAAAAAATAGGTTTCAAGAAGTGATGCGGAGCTTTCTGGGCCCCTTAATAAATGGCCTGTTGTCAGTTTTGAGGTCGGGAGCCCTTGTGCGGCTCCTGTGCCACAGTGGTAGTTGCCGTAGATTGCGATACTGTCTTTAATCTTCATCATGTCCAAAACTTCAAACATTTTAGGGGGCACTTCTCAAATTGGGGGCCCGGGGAAACTTGCCCCCCTGCCCCCCCCCTGCACAATACCCTGTAGACACTTGGTTGTAAATCACATACACCAAGATGACAATCGTAAGGAAAATTCGCAGCGCGTAGATGGGCCTCGACATGCATACTGTACAGGTACATGTACGGAATCACTAGAAAGTACTGCATTATACTTCAAAATGAGGCTTCTCTGGCTATAATTTAGCATAGCATGACCAAATGCCATGGCCAGCCGCCAACTGATAGCTCAGAGACCCAGGAGCGATTAATTGATCCGTCAACTTTTTAACTTAAGTAAACTTAACAATCACTGAGATATAAAACATTTTTTAATGAGTGAAAATTCTCTACCGTGCACCTGACGTCAGAAACCATCTCATTTACATATCAAACAAACTGAAATAAAAGTAAAATATAACGAAGCAAAATATGGGAAAGTTGTAAAAGGTGTTACGATCTATCATTTTACAAGTTCTTTCATATTAGACAAACTTAATTTTTGTTGCCAATGTCCTTTACTCAAATTGAAAATTAACTCGTTTAAAGCACTCTTTGTTTTTGTGTTATCGGGATTTACCTCTACTCATTCACTAACGTGACAAACCCAAAATTAAATTTAGTTTCTCCACTGATGCGATATATCGATATTTTCGATAAATATCGATATTTCAACGAAGTCCTGTTTGGAATTACTTTAAGAAAGGCGATGACAATGACGACCCTATGTGTCAGCTTTGCAAGAAAACGGTGAAAACCAAGGCCGGAAACACGACAAATTTAATGTCCCATTTAAAGTCTAATCATCTAATGGTGTACACGACGCTCATGAACAGAACGAAGAAACGAACTTCTTCAACCATGAGCGGCCCAACGGCGGAATCACTTCCTGCATCTGTTGCGGAGCAATCTCAACGCACGCAATCATCGAAGCAGTGGAGAAGAGAGCGCCACTTCAGCCAGGTCAAAAACGGGCAGAAGAGATCACTGACGTTATAGCATTGATATTACCTTACCAAAGACAGTGTCCCGTATAATGCAGTTGATCGTCCCGGATTCCAGCGCTTACTGAATGTTTTAGAGCCGCGCTACCTACTTTAATCTTGCAAGCAAATTACATAATATCCATATAGTCGATATTATCGATATATATTTTTTCGATATCGATGTTCGATATTTTTTCAATATCGCATCAGCCTAGTTTCTCGTCCCTTGTATAGTGAACCCTGATGACCCACTCACACGAGGGTTTTTTAATCCTTGAACAATAAATTACCTTTGTTACATCTTCTTGAGATGGTACGACAACTATGCCAGGAGAAGGATCTTTAAAAATACTCATCAAATCTCTACAAACAATGAAACTCAATATGTTGTGGTTTTTAAAACAACTACTGTAGAGCTAACTGAAATAAACTCCGAAAATGATTAGAACTCTTTCATATCTCGCATCGTTCTTGACATATCTAGACTTTTGTGATATGCAAATGAATAAACAATGACATGCCTGTCAGATGTTGGGATCCGTGGTAACCCGGTTACCCGAAAGTGACTTGAGCTAACTGCAAACCTGGGTAAGAAGGTCTCGCGCGCGCTGGTAGAGTAGCAATGAAAGAAATGGGACTGGTAAATTGTATACTCAGTATGAGACAGAGTGACATAGGACAGAGTGAAATAGGACACTTTACCAGACATGAGACAGACACTTAGACAGTGAGACAGTAATTGTTTGAATTTGTGAGGAGTTCTGAAATGTTTTCAAGCTCAATAAGATAAAACTTGTTTTTAATTTTTATTCTTAGAGTTAGATCACCAGTTAATTTACATTTGACATTTAAAGACTTCAAGTCCAGTAATGAGTCATGAGATTTACCGATTTTGAGGAATGAGGATTTTCAATTTCATATTTCAATATTTTAGTTCTTACAAAGTGCAAACTTAAAATTATAAATATGAAATAACATACTGTCACACTCTCTTCTATTTCCATTCAATATTTGTGTATTTAATATTTTGATTATTCCTGTTCTGAGGCCAAATTTTATTTATCAAATCTCAAGCCCTGAGTTACAGTATGTTTCCTAATCCTATTGCCAAAATTGACTTTCTGAGGCCTAATTGCTCAAAAATTTACCCCGGTCTCCCGCCGTAGCTCACTCGCGGAATCGCCTCACTCGCAACTCGCAAACTACGCAGCCCCGAACCTGCTCGCTTCGCTCGCAGGCCGCAGCGCTAACTGCAAATAATTTTTGCCTACATGCAAAAAAGTAAATATACAGGCATGACCTATGACGTCAAGATGTTTCGACATTTTTAGAAAATCAAGAATATATTTGAGATTATTCAATGAAATCACTTGAAACGTTGTACAGTACGACACTTAGTGACAACTAACATTATTCATTACATCGAAATAGCGATGCAAGATTAATTTACTATTTCTAATTTCTTGATTTTCTAAAAATGTAGAAACATATTGACGTCATAAGTTAGTTCATTTGCATATCACAACATTTTAAATATCTCAAGAACGACGCGAAATATGAATTAAATAGAAACGTATTAATTAAGCTCTAAATTAAATAGAAAATCACGGAGACAGATAATTTAAAGTTGTCTCTGCTAAACTCTGGACTCGTTACCACTAATTATTAGAAAGTCATACTCAGCTCTTAGTTTTAAATCTTCTCTGAAGACATATCTTTTTGAAAATTATTTTATTAACGAGTAACTTTTATAGATATAGTTTAGCTTGATTGTAATTTATTTATTTTAGAATTCTCTCTATATCATGTAAAGCATTGAGACTTGTGTAATGCTCCATTAAATAGTATTATTATTATTTTTTTGATGTGAGGGTGTTTCATCCGAACGCGCCAAGCTATCGCAACACAAGCATTGCTGCTTTATACCGAAGACAGGAACAAATCAAGAAGAGAGAATACGGAGACAGGATTAGAGAAGTAGAGCATGCATGGCTCCTTCACCCCTTTGGTTTTCTCAACAACGACAAGAGGATCAGTGGAGTTGCTGGCATTAAAACGAAAAACTGAATATAGTACTACATTGGAATGGATGCGATGCTCCCTCTCATTTGCTCTACTTAGGTCGGCTATTTCATGTATTAGAGGTACGAGAGCATCATCGCATCGAACCTCGAAAGCGGTCCTCTCCTTCATACTGTAGTTATTGGGGAGTCCCAAGTTCTTAAGAAGTCAAAGGGCGCACAGTGTCACTCATGACGCTTGCGATCACGTCGCTACAGCATTGGCACATTGCTGCTCGTTGGTCGCTCTTGCTTGCTAGTTGCTAGCATTACTAAACGTTTAATTGCTATACAGCTCCCAGCTGTGTATATTGCTTGCTTGCTTGATGTTCCGCGATCTTTGCTTGCACGCCATTCAGCAGTCTCTGTTGCCCTGTTAAAATTACTACAAATGTAACGAGTACACGGTAACGCGTTACAATTGTAATGAGTACTCACACCACTCGATGTAAGTATAATATTAAGTTTATCAGATGGTTAAATTAGTTAAATTGTTGCAATTTTAATTTTACTTTAACATTCATTTAACTACTTGACTAAAAGCAAGAAGATTATAAATGCAAGAAGATTAAAATAAATCATAAAAATTATTCACGATCAATTATTAAGTTGTTGATGAATGTTATCACATTAAACAGACCTAAGCCTTAATCTTGGCCCATGTTGTCACCCAGTGTTTTAAATCCTATCAGTATGTGTGATTGTCAGCGGTAACGGTGGCAACGACATGTTTCCGTAAAAACAGATAGATCTGCCTAAACGAGATTTTGCTTCCCCAACAAAATATGGTGGTAACACAATTACGATACCACCCCATTTAGTTTTGGACAACCTGCATGAAATTCAGAATACACCTGCCAGACTTGTTGGAACATTAATGCTCAATTCAGCTTCTGGTTAGAGGTGAGCCGATGTTAAAAAAAAGTCGATTGCCGATACCGATTGTTAAGAGCCGATATTTTCCCACAATCGGCCGATTAATCGGCACAACCGATATTTGCTAACAGCATAACCTGATGCTCAATGCTCCCGTTTTGTCGTTTTATTCATCTCAAGTTTCTGACTCATCGTGGGTGAAATAATTTCAAAAGACTGCGACAGTCTAGCACGTAAAATGTGCGCCTTGGTTATTGAAAATGCATTAGTGATTAGCCGTCTTCAAAATGAGTCATGACAATATGTCGGCACAAATTTTGCCGGAAAATAGTTTCAAATTCAAAACAAATATAGGGCTTCGCAAAACATGTTATTCCACAGGGAGATCGTAACAAAGTATCGTTCTTCGGTTTCTGTTAATTTCCGTAAAAGAAGTTTCTTGCAACAAAAGTCGCGGCTAATAATAAATCGCGAGAGAAAACAAAATACCGATAATACTGTAGATTTCAATTTTCTTTCATTAAAATACTGAAAAACCGATATTAAAAAAGATTATAAATAGTAGTGCAGAAATACGAAGACGAGAGTCACGAGACAGCTGATCCGATGGCGAAAGACAATCGGCCGATGGTGAAAGACAATCGGCCGATGGCCGATTGTGAGAAAAACTAGCCGATAATCGGCTCTGCCGATGTTTTGCCGATGATCGGCTCACCTCTACTTCTGGTAAGCCATAAAGGATGCTATTGTAACTGTCAAGTCTACATATAGTTATAAACGAGTGCACTTTAGCATGAGCATGATTTATTCAGAGTCAATCACGCAGGATAAGGTTGCCCTACTGTATTTATCCAAGCCAGAGGCTCATGTATTAAGCATTGGCTTTGGCCTATGATTTAAGGTCGTTTTCCGAGAAGACCCAAAAGTCTTACCATTTGCTGGTATCGTTGCAAAGGCAGCACCTTCTCCTCAATTATTTTAAGACGCTGAGTGGTGGTCCGACCCACCTGCAGGTCTCCTAGCTCATAGACATGTGTGGTAACCACTAGACAACAACAGCAGTCCTCTTACAATCCTATTTACTCAGATATTTCCTGATCCTGGCAATATTTCTAATATCCAAAATGGCTGATTTAGTAAATGTTATTTATGTGAGTATTTAAGGTAAGATGTCAGTATCAACAGTAACACCATTTAATCACTGTCTTGATACTGGAACCTGTTAGATTAATACATCATCAACACATATGGACTTGTATTACATCTAAGATCATAGAGTGCACCAATTGGTATTATTATTTATTTAAAATAATTTGTGATCGCTGATTGGCTAACAGCCAATGGAGAAATCGTCGTATCAACTCATTGCCCTACCAAATATGGAGTTGTGACATCAATGGTGCAATATGACAAACGATTATTGCACGATTGACGTCACCTGGTGCAATATGAAAAACTAATATTGCACGCTATGACGTTTTTCCAACGATGCAGTTGTTAAATAGTTGATAAAGTTAATCGTTTAAATAAACAATAAAACAATTATTGAATATATTCGGCTTCGGCAGATAACACAAACTTCGGCCTTGATAATTCTTCATATCATGCTCAACCTCATTCAATAATTGATAAATACATGTATCTAGGTCGATCATGTCAAGACTTGAGTCTAGACTTGATAGGCAAATACAGAAATGTGGGTACATATATTATTATTTGATGGAACAACAAAACGAGGATGCATTGAGAGTTGCAACTTTTGTTCTTGTATGAATCAGTGTGATTGCCAACTCTTATCAAATCAACTTTGAATAAGTTCAGAGCAATGATGATCAACATACTGTAACTCTCTTGTATTGTATTTGTGCGATTCTTATCAACTGTCATCCTCGCTAGATATCAAGGTTTTAGTTTCGCAAATACAAATTGATACCAATTGGAATGTGATTAGTGCATTGATTGGTATTGATAATTGATACCAATCGATAGGGTCACAAAAACCATCTTCATCGATTGTTCATCGATATTTATAAATAACAATTAGTCTACCAATCAATTCGAAACATTACCAGAACCCGCTGGGAATTTGAACTTTTGAAAATTCTAAGATGGTCCCCCTGGGTGAAAAATGCCCTAGCTACCACATAGCAAGAAATGAAATGGGTAATTAATGCCCAGTGGCAGACACTAGGGGGGGCGAGGGGGGGGGGGGGGTGACCGTTCCCCCCAATAATTTCCAAAATACTAAAATTTCAAGGATAGTTAATTAGCTGAGTCGAGTAAGTCATAAACGGTAACAAGTTTTTTTACAACCTTGATAGTGCGGCAGACGGCAGCGGTTTCAAATATCAACTTATAATTAAGTTATAATGTATAGCATTTACATATTCGCCCAATTGCGCCCCTGTGTAGGTTGTAACTGTTGGAAATGGAAAATAAACATGCCAAATTTTTTTACCACACAGAGCGTTATAAGTAGAACATGTAGAAGGTAGGTGAAAAGTGAAAAATAGCGAAAAGTCCAGTGAATATAAAAATAATTCATTACTCATGCAGAAGTAAACCGTTGAACGTTTGAAACATTACAAATGGGCGGAGAAAACTTTAAGTCGCAGAACATGTTTTGTTAACAGGTGTTCACGGGTAGATGCAATGATTTTCGCAGCTAAAATAGCAATTATCTCCAAAATAGTTGGTACATATTTCATTTTATTTTATTTTATTTACATAATTATTTCATTTTGGCTAACACCAGAAAATTGTATTCGTCAGTTTGACTCATGAATAGATGACCGTTTGGCCTAAGCATATAAAGGAATGAAATTTGCCTTGAAATTTGACAAATGGTGGGGTAAAATAAGAACTAACTTGACAAAATTCGCCCCCCCCCCCCAATATTTCGTGAAGTGTCCGCCACTGTTTATGCCCAACCCCCATGGCCAAATTATGAAACTGGAAGTACAGAAATTCCATTTTTGAGAAGCCAGTCCTTTACAAAAATGGAATCTTTCCCTTTAAAATCTAAATTCCACCCTAAATGTGCAAATTCTGGTTCAAATTCCCCACCTGGCAAAAGGCCTCAAACATCCTTATGCAGGGGGGGTGTGTTCTATATAATGTTTAGAATTGATCGGTACATAATTAATTGCCATTGATTGCTATTGATTGATAATGATTTCTATCAATTATCAAATTCAATGCGTAGGCCATACGCACAAAATAATCAAAATATTAGCATTAGCAAACAGAGAGCATCACGTAAACTCTAACTTCAAAATGGTGAGCGAATTTAACGCCAGGGCTAAATTCTATCGGAGTTCTAAGGATTTATCGCGAGATTTCAATAATCGAGTATTCGAGTAGTGAATTGTGAGACCGTGAGATTGCAGTCATTCATATCCAACCTCGATTTCAAGTCGTTGTTTGGTACTGAAGCAAATTTGAGAATTGCCTATTACACACAATGAAGGTTTTCGCAAGTAAAAAATCTACTGTATGTATATGTTTGGGAACATTTTCAAGACTTCCAGTTGCCATTAAACTCAAATACGCGTAAAGGATTTTGTTGAACCCCGAGTTAAAAAGTTAAAAATACCTTTTTACTCGTAGGATACACTCAGCACTAGCTTTCTGATCATCCCAATCTTTTGATTGAAATGGATCCCAAATTCTAGAATGTATTGTCATTAAATCGACTACGGGTAATGGACCAGCCATGTTGCATCCAAGGAGTGAAGAAATTGGTGTCACCTCAATGAAATGAGTCAGGAATAAAATGGTGGACGATATAGACATACAAGATTTATTTTATAAAACCCTATATATTTACTTATTGGTTGGATCTTATAGAATTACATCTGTGTAACATGGCTGATTCAGATAACGAGGTGGAGGAGTTTGTTGTGACTGATTATGATTTACAAAACGAGTTTTTTCCTGGAATGAAGCGTCGCAAAATGACCAAAGAACAGGCAATGTTAGGCATTTGGGCGAGCTATTCGGACGACGATGAAGATGGCTCAGCAGACAGGCGACGGAAAGCTAATTATAGTTTACCTATGGAGTTTATCAGTGGTGGGATTGTAAAGACAAAGGACAAGGAAGAATTCGGTAAGACCCTTTTATGTATTACGTTTGAGATTTGACAATTATAATAATTTACAGCTGGTCAGAGAGCAATACTAACCTCAATATTAACCCCAAATACTCTGTATCAGAGTATTATACACTATTGTATACTGATATCCACAATATAAATAAATAATATTAAAACAGACGGTGTAGTGCGTTTGGGGTCTGCGCCTCAGGGGTTGGTTTCCCAACAGCTAATCATTAGCCAGCTTTACCTGTATGATGCAATAGGGTAGCTAACCTGAAGGGTTTTGGCTCAGTGTAGCTCATCACCTCGTTTGCTCAGAAGTTCTCCCTCCCCCTGCCTGTATCCCGTGCTATTGGGTGCCCAGGGAAAGTTATCCCATGCAGATGCAATAGACTGCTAAGTACATATCCAACACCCAGGGAACCACATCCCTCACTGATGCAATAGCACCAGCATTCAATCTACCGAGGGAAACCATGTGTCCCGGGCAGCAGATGAAATACCTGTAACCTGCCAGCAGTGTGCAAGGGGAACTTTGTCACCCTGCAGCTCCATCCAGCTGCCCAAAGAAAGTCATCCCAAGGAACCGCGTCCCACAATGATGCAATAGCCAGCACTCAATCCGTCAAGGGAAACCCTGAGTCCCCCAGCAGATGTAACCTGCTAGCAGCATGTGATGGGAGCTCCATTTGGCTATATTGGCTGCCCAGGGAAACTCATCCCATGCAGACGTAATAGCCTAATATCCGATGAGGGAACCGCGTTCCTCGCCGAAGCAATAGCCAGCAAACGATCTACCAAGGGAGTCCCCCTCCCTCTGTAAAAAGCTGGACTCAACCTACCGAGGGAACCTCGTCCCTAGAAAACACAAAAACTGGTAACAGGATACACACAATAACAAGCAGTCACCCTGCAATAATCTACCATCATGGCGACGGGTGCAATGTGTAATTTGCACATCATTTTGGCCCAAATAGTAAAAGTTGCACATTGCTTTTCAAAACGATGTGTAGAAAAAAATAGTTTCAGTATTGAACACAAACAAATAGTTCTGACAAACTATAAGTTAAGTTAACAGTCCTATTTCCCAAAGGTGGAAACATTGTGTGTATTTCCCGCAGCCACGCAAAAATTGCTATTAAAGTTGTAATTGAAAAGCCATAATCGATTGACGTCAATGCCATTTTTTGTGTGTCTGCTCTAATTAAAGTGCCCTGGAAACGATCACTTTCGCGCACAGGCCCGCGCAATTTCCAGGAGCTGCCCGAACAAAATGGCAGCCAAATTTGATATCTGTCATGCATTTTAGTGATCTTATAAACTTTCCAATCTCTCAAATCAACAGGGGCAACAGCAACTGCAAGTATTGCATGCAATTTCTTGCACACCTTTATTTTGCTTTCAGTATATTGAGAGGGCCAGCCTGGACGTCATGTTTTCCGGGGAAAAATGCACATCGTTTATACTCAACTAATTATAACCCTGGTGGGATGCAGCTGTGGGTCGACAAGGTTCCCCTCGCACACGCTGGCAGGTTATTTCATCTGCTGGCAGGTTATTTCATCTGCTGAGGGACACAGGATTACCCTCGGTAGATTGAATGCTGGCTATTGCATCCGCGAGGGATGCGGTTCCCTGGGCGCTGGATAGCAGTCTGTTGCATTTCCATGGGATGAGTTTCCCTGGGCAGCCAATGGTCTTGTAGGTCCCCCTCACATGGTGGTGGCAGATTGATGCATCTTCTGGGGAAGAGGTTTCCTTTCACAGTTGATTGCAGGGCTTGGAACTCTGCCAGCGATGGCGGTTCTCTGGTGGGGTATGTGCAGGGTTGGTCACATTATAAACATTCAGTTGCATATCAAGTGTAGTTCTGCTGCACGGTTTCTTCCAGCTGAGCTGAAGGAAGTCCTCGATAGACAATACATTTTTATTTCCGCTGACCAATTATTTGCATGGAGAACATTATTTAATATCAATGTACACTATAGCCTTTTCGAAATTCAATATCATTGTCGGTCTTAGTGCCACGTGGAAAAATCGTGCAATATCAGAGATGCGGATTGCCAATCAACATATTGAATTTGTATTGACAGTTAGTATTTTAAACATGAATAAAAATGGATGTTTAATAAAACAATAATAATTACAGTATAAAAGATTATTTTTCATTGACTAACTATACATTATACCTACTTGTTGTATTGAATCAACTACTGACCTACAGTACTACAGGAATCCTCACCTACTGTGAGCACCGATCCCATTGCTGACTCGTCACAGCAAGTCACAGATTCTGATGACGCAATCAGCGGCTCATTGATTGGTCACACTGACAATGATCCCTCAGAGAGAATACCACAACCATATATGCCTGTAATTGTCCTTGCTGCATGAATTTCAATGAGCCTCAGCTTACAGGTGTTGAGGGATCCAAAACGCCTCATATACTGTAGCTATGGTGAACAGAAATCATACTCCAGGTCAATTCAGTCCAGCTGGTACGCAAAGTACCCATGTATGGATCAGTGTGTGCACATCATCCTACATCATCCTCCTACATCATCATCCTACAACATCATCCTACATCATCATCCTACATCATCCTACATCATCCTACATCATCCTCCTACATCATCCTCCTACATCATCCTCTACATTCCCAGGTAGAGGCGGTCATGGCGGTTAGACGTACAAATATGAGCTCCGTTCTTCTCGCGACAATACTACAACTTCTAATGCTTCTCACCCAGCTCCAACAACTTGATGACGCTAAAGTCTGTTCGCTAGTCGACCAAGTGCCTGTGGGAAGGTTTCAAGCACTCTCCTGGAAGTTTTTCAGGCCATCCTTCGAGTCAAATTATGCTCATAAACTAACTCGCTCTACACGTAATTTTAACCGTCGCTATGGATATCTTACGGGACTTCTCTTATACTATGCGGAGATATATCTAGTCATCCTGGTCCTGCAGTCAACAAAAGTCCTGCAAACGGTCCTGTTAAGTGCCTCCTTTTAAATGCAAGGAGTTTGGAGAGCTCGAATAGAGACGTGGCGCAACAAGGTAGTGAGCAATCTTCAGTGTTTTCAGGACTTGTTGTATGCAGAAAATTCTGACGTAGTCTGTGTCAATGAGACCTGGCTTAACAAGGACATCATCAACTCCGAAATACTTCACCCCGGCTATATAGTGTTCAGGAAAGACCGAGTCAATCGTAGAAGCGGTGGAGTACTTATCGCCGCCAAAACGGAGTCTTTCCAAATACAGTAGTCCGAGAATATTCTGGGGACAAACTAAATGGATCTCAGCTAGAATTGGGGCAGTGTAACTACATGTAATAACGGTGTTAAATCATAAGATACTAATTTGCTCTTGCTATAAACTACCAGATGCGGACGTTACCATGGCTAGACGAATTTAGTGCCTTCCTGGATAACATCTGCGATCAGTACGAAAATATGATAATAGTGGGCGATTTTAACTTCCCGAATATCCCTTGGGACTCTATGAACCACGCCATTGACGTAAGTGCAAACGAGACATCCTTTGTCAAGATGTTAAACGATCATTACCTGTCACAGCTTATTAACATCCCCACTCGTGGCAGAAATATCTTGGACCTTGTTATTATACTGTAAATGTGCCAGAACACGTTAACGTGACGGAAGTATTGCCCTCAGATAAATCTGGAATTTTTACGGATCACAATACAATCATATTTGAATACACCGTACATATAAAAGCCCCAACAAAGTCTCATCGCTCTGTGTACGATTATAACAATGGTGATTTGGACGGGCTATGTACCGCTCTCCGTGCAATATAGATCTTTCATTTCTAGTAGGGTCTGATGATAATGAAGATATCAATACTGACTGGCAACGCTGGTCGGACGCATTCTTGGCCTCGATTAAAGATTACATACCAACTAAAAGGCTCAAGGGACGTAATCCCTTACCCTGGATCAATGGAACTACCTGTATCCTAAACCTAATTAACAAAAAAGAATCACTCCGACAAAAAGTGAAAAAATCCCCATACGACTTGAACTTATGGGAAAAGTTCAAATCACTACGCTCTGAAATTAAACACCTATTACGAGAAAGCCGTAAAAACTTTTTGTTGACTTCAAGTGCAACCCAAAGCGTTTATGGTCTGTACTGAAATATAAATCAAAGCTTCACAACATTCCCAACAAGGTATCTATGGGAACTACTTCCGACAAAATCGCTGATCAAACTAAGCCACCGCAAAGGACTACTGCCGAAAATCCCTCAGACATTGCCAACCTATTCAACAGATTTTTCTCATCCATATTTTCCAGCAGCAGCCCATCCCACTGCATCAGTGAACCTGATAATGCCCCAGTCATAACAGATCTGACACTAGCTGTAGACGAAGTTCTTGAAGCGCTAGATACCACAAAATCAACGGGTCCAGATGATATTCCCGCTACAGTAGGTTACTGAGAGAAACAGCCGCAGTCATAGCTCCATCTCGTGCTGCTTGTTCAACAAATCTCTCAGGACAGGAACTTTACCTGATGAGTGGAAACTTGCCAACATAGTACCAATATACAAGAAAGGCAACAACGAACACACAGAGAACTATAGACCTATATCATTATTATCTACAGTGTATAGTGTCCAAAATTCTAGAGAGATGCGTGCTAAATAACATCAAAAGTCACCTCTATCAACAAGTTCACAGTTGTCAGCATGGATTCTTAACAGGCAAATCATGTACTGTATAACCAACCTCATCGAAGCCATTGATCACATTGGTACTCTTCTGGACAGCGGTGGTCAAATAGACGTGGTCTAATTAGACATGTCTAAAGCGTTTGATAAGGTGGGCCATGAGCTGCTAATCGCCAAACTACGCAAGCTCGGATTTGGAGGTCACTTACTACATTGGTTTAGATCTTACTTGACAGATCGTACTTGACAGCGGGTTACTGCCCTCGGGGCTACATCCAACACCCTGCCTGTAACCTCCGGCGTGCCTCAGGGGTCCATACTTGGTAATGCACTTTTCCTCCTGTTATATTTCCTCTTCAGGATATATCAGACGGAATACGCGGTTTATCCACAGTACTACAATAAGGAGAACAATGTATCTAACACTAATTCGCCCTCACCTAGGGTACGCTACTCAGATCTGGTCGCCGCAGTCTATAGATATGGTTGTAAGACTGGAAAGAATCCAAAGGCGTGCCACTAAATGCTGAATCTACCATTCACCTGTCCGGACAGCTATACTTCTAGACTGCAGTCACTGAACCTACTTCCTTTATGTTACTGGCACGAATTTTTGGATCTGGTCTTTTACTTTAAAATGGTTAACAATATGGTAACAATAAATCCATTTGTAGTACCCAAAGTCCGCAATACCAGATCCGGTAGATCGTCCAAGAACATCGACATTGGTATCACTAACTTTGTTATACCTAGGTGCAAAACCACCACGCATCAACGCTCATTTCTAATAAGAATGACTAGGGTGTGGAACAGCCTTGCTGACGAACTGAACTTTAATATGGCAAACCTGAACCTCTTCAAATCCACAGTCCTAAGATGCTATTTCTGTGCTTTAAAAAATTCCTATGATCCTGACAACCCACGAACTTTTAAAACTATATGTACAAAATCAAAATGTAATACTGCCCCAACCCTTATACTTTATATTTAAACTTTATATTACTCCATATTATTAATACCTATTTTATGGTTTTGGGCCCGCAGTAATTGGCACGTGCTGTTGCGGTCACCCAGCCATTTATGTTGTCAATATGTTAAGTAAAGTATTTGTATTCTTATGTTATGGCGAAACTAATAAACTAAACTAAACCAAACTAAACATCTTTTGTCATGTGTGCTGTAGTGCAAGAAATCAGAAGTTGGTTACCTTTTCCAAGCGCTGCAAATTGGCATTCATGAGAAACCATCGCAACATGTTCATAAAGCTTTTAGAGTGCGTTCGATATTTTAGCAAGACAAGGCTCGCCTCTCCGTGGATACCACAAAGACAGTGTTGCCTTTAAGGGGAATCTGTACCAGTTGCGCTTGCTTCAAGCCAAAGATTGTGCACCACTAGGTTCTTGGATCCGTAACCGCGAGTTTATCTCTCCTGAAATCATCAACGAGATCATCACAATATGTGGCAAGACCTGTAGATTATTTCGCACTGATTGCTGATGAGAGCACTGATATATCGCACAACGAGCAGATGTACATTGCCATACGTTGGGTGGATTCCAATTACAATATCCTAGAAGCAGCAATTGGTCTAGTGTAACTCCCTGACACGAAAGCTCTGACATTGTTTGAAGTCAATGGATGTGTTGGTGAGATATAGCTTGCCAATATCCAGCTGCATCGGCCAAGCATACGATGGAGCAGAAGATAATAGTATCAGGATGGTGTACAAGCCCTTGTGAAGAAAGAAGCAAAGCATTGCCTGTACAGTATATCCACTGTTTTGCCAACAGCTTGAATTTGTGCATCCAAGAAGTGACGAAGAAGTGTGAGTTGCCGAGGAACTGCATTGAGTTTATCTACCAACTTGTGAACAATGCTTATCAAGTTTTCGCCAATATTTTTGAAAGTCTGCGCAAAGATATTACCATTTCCGGTGGTGAATCCGATTTGTCTTCTCCATCTTTGAGGACACTCTGCCCTATACTTTGTACTGTTCGCCTCTCTGCCATAGACAGCATCATGAAAAACTACAAGACCCTAATTCAAGATGTGGAAGTCATCCAACAACGACATGATGAATATGCTGCAAAGGGCAAATACTTATTGTTGAAAGGAAATTGGAATCCTTTGAAATCTTTTTCAGTTTGAAGCTACAGTAGCTTACCTGCACTCGATGTGCAGATCTTCTAAGATCACGTTACAGTTCATTACGAAGTGAAACGTCCTTTGATACGTTCTACGAAGATATCGTCGAATCTTGTAGAGGTTTGACAGATGAACCTGTCTTACCTCGCTATTGGAAGGTGTCCAGGAGATTTGATGAAGGTATACCCAGCCACATCGCTTCGCATGTCCCAAAGAGCGGTATCGTCAAGCATACTTCCAAGTTCTTGACCATGCTTGTGGTGAAATCGAGAAGCGATTTGATCAGTTAGATCTTTCCGTTGTGATGTTATCCGCGAGGTGGAGTCCCTGTTGATTGATTCTGCCAACAATCCTTATCGGGTTTCACCTGTGGCTCCAGTAATACCAGAAGTTGTTTTAGAGTATTTCCAAACCAGAAATATTGTTCTTGATCGTTTGAAGATCCAGTTGTCGATGTTGCCAGCACTGCCTGTACTGGTTCTGTCAGAGTGAAGAAAGTGACAAGCATGAGGACCATCGCTGATATGCTCAACAAGAGTGACATCTACAAAGGCACGCTTATAGTGAGGTTGACAAATTGGTCCGAGCGTACTTTACCTTTTCTGTGACAAGTGCAACAGCGGAGCGGTCGTTTTCTTCCCTTCGACGTGTTGATGACAGCCAAGCGTCTCAACAACTTATTCTTGCTGTATGTTCATATAGCACGTACAGAAGCCCTTGATCTTGTGTCTGTTGCCAAAGAATTCGCGACTGCAAACAGCCGCCGCGGCAAAACTATTTCGGACAGTTTTAATTTTTATTATTTTAAATGCAGCATATTTTCTTTCTCTCTTATCTTTTCTATCTATTCGAGATTTCTCGGGGAATAATGCACCAGACCCCCTATAATTCGCGCTCGGCACAAGGGCTCCGCACTTATGGAGGCCTCGCATTTTTTGGTTTGTTTATTTATTTATTTATTTATTTACAAATCTTTTGACACGGTAACCTCTCAACCAGAACCTACGATTAATTAATGTAAAAAAATGTCAATATAAAAAGAAAATGGTTGATTTTTAGAGGGCCGTGTTTTAAAAATTAGAATTAAGTATATTACTGTAGGAAATAGAGCTAACAGTGAGAAGAGAAACTATACATAAAATTTACATATAGAGTTATTTACAATTTTCAAATTATCATAGGTTATTCCAAACCACAGCACCTTTGTAACTAAAACTTCGTTTTAAAGCATTAGTATTCGGTTTTTCTAGACAAAGTACTCTATTGTTACTTCTCAAATTGTGAGATGTATTACAAGAGATTTTAAACAGGTCTCCTAGGTTATTGATTGAGTTACCATAAATTATTTTATTCATCAACAGAGACATTTGGTTATCTCTCCTTGATTGTAATGTTTCCCAATTCAATTTAGCTCTGACTGCTTCAGATGGTGTCTCATAGCTATCACCTGTTAAGATTCTAGCCGCTTTGTTTTGAAGTTTTTGTAATTTATTCTGCAGTGATTTAGAACAATTTTCCCATACTAAGGCACAATTATCAAAATGTGGCAAGACGAGAGCATCATAGATAATTTTTAAGGTATTTCCGTTGATCAAATTTTTGGATCTTCGTAACAAGCCAATTCCTTTAGATGCTTTCTTTATCACTTGGTCAATCTGGTCTTTCCAGGTTAAGCATTCATCCACAATGACTCCTAGAGTCTTAGTGGAAGAGACACGCCCAATGCTTTCAGAGCCAATAGTCAAAACTGGGTCGTCAATAACATGAGATAATTTTTGTCTTGAACCAATTATCATGTACTCAGTTTTGTTCACATTTAGGGTTAATTTATTTGCTAATAGCTAGTTGTGAACATTACACAAATCTTTTTCTAGTTTTGACTCAATATCGTAAGAAGTAGAACCACTTACGGAGAGATTTGTATCATCAGCAAAAAGAGCTGAGGCGGCGGTATTAAGACAGTTTGGGAGGTCATTTATGTAAAGTAAAAACAGCAATGGACCAAGATTCGACCCCTGAGGTACACCCGTTGTAATTATTTCACTTTTCGAAACCGATCTCCCTATTTTACAGACCTGTTTTCTATTACTCAAATATGAAGTAAACCAACGAAGGGCAGTATTTTTTATACCATATGATTTTAACTTCATTAAGAGTTATTGGCGATCGAGAGCCCTTTTTAGACCAAAGATGTATCATGAATTGGTATTTTATAGCCTTCAGAAATCTTTAAATTTCTAAAATTTCAAACTACATGTTGAAAGGATTTATGGTGAAGGAAAATTTCAAGTGTTGGAATACATACATTTTAAGACCAAACCGGGACCAGTTGCGAAAAATGCAACTTCAAGGCCTTCCAGGTGGAATTGAACTCGCGACCCTGCGATAGTGCTCTGACCACTGAGCTACGGAAGCCGCCGCCGAGAGCGCAGTCACGAGTTCTGTATATATGCTGGTGGTAATGCCGGGATAAGACTCTGGGTATATTATAGGTAATATTTATCCATATCCAAATACCACTAATTGGTTGCGTCAAGTAATGCAGTAACCGTTGAATGGAGGGAGTGGAATCCAGATTGATATTGATTTAAAATATAATTTTCAGATAGATAATTATAAAGTTGATGATATACTATTCTCTCACATATCTTACAATACTATAGCAAAAGGCAAAACAGATATTGGTTTATAACTATCTAGACGGATCGTTTTGGTCATTACATGCAGTAGCTCTGTACAACTGTATTACTGCAGATTTCCAGCCACAGATTCCTATATAGGATCCATTACTGTAATGGTGTTCTTGGAAGTCACTTTGTTCTAGTACAAGAAACCGACAATATTTTAAAGATTAATTGCAATTACATCTTTTCACGCATGGACTGGTGTTCATCCCGATGCGCGATGCTAAGTATCTGGATATGTTTCAAAAGTTCTTAATAATTATCAACATAATCAACGTTTTTAATTACACCACCTTGCATAGACTTCATGTCTTGATAACAATCTGGCATGTCCTGGTGTCCTAATGCGTACTACGCATCTTGTAAGACATAAGAGCATCGGATGCAGTTGCTAACATCACAGAAGATACAATCACTGTTGTATGTGACTCGATTCTGCAATTATAATAATATTTATTTATTTATTTAATTAATAAATAATAGAAATAAATGAACAACCACTCTCCTTTGCACGCTATATGGTAGATGATGAGATACAGTCGAGATACAGATGAGATACGATAGATGGTGAGATAATGCAGTAGATGGTAAGATAGATGGAGAGATACAGTAGATGGTGAGATAGATTGTGAGATAGATGGTGAGATACAGTCGACGGTGAGATAGATGGTGAGATAGATGGTGAGATACAGTAGATGGTGAGATAGATGGCGAGATAGATGGTGAGATACTGTAGATGGTGAGATACAGTAGATGGTGGGATAGATGGTGAGATAGATGGTGAGATACAGTAGATGGTGAGATAGATGGTGAGATAGATGGAGAGATACAGTAGATGGTGAAATAGATCGTGAGATAGATGGTGAGAAACATGGCAAGAAACATGGTGAGGAATTGTGAGGGGGCCGGGCGAGGGGATACAGGTAACTACTGCATAGAAATCAAATAATGTTATTTACAGTTAAGAAGTAGAAAACAAATAAAAAATTCACCATTTTAGCAGCAATGTTATTTTTGTTTTGAATTGGGACCGTGACCGTGGGAATGGTCAAACGTAATTGGTTCAAACTACAGTAATTATGGTTCTGTGAGAAATGCTCCATATCCGGAAAACACGTCAAAGGCGAAAGTGAAATACACAGATGAAGGATGTACATGTACGTGCAACACCAGGGCTCAAAATAACGGTCGGTAGGTCGCCGGTCAAAATGACCGGTCAACTTGATTTTAGCCCTGGCTCCGGCCCTGGCTCCGGCCCTGGCTCCGGTCAAACAACAACTACGAGAGTTAAAACCATCGAAATTCTCCAAACTGTGATGCGAGTCATTTTCAAGTGCGAACTAGTCTGAGAAAATCACCTGCCGCGTGCCCCTCCTTCAAAGCGGTAGGAGTGGTTGTGTCTGAGTCAGCTAGCTAAGTCCCAACCCTCGATCAACCCATGCATCCAGTTCACTGTGGCCGGTCCCCAGACGTGGTTCATATACTGAAACTTGCTCTAAAATAATCCTTGAATCCTACTATTGGTGATCACTATTTATTAGTGATTGAGCAAAACTCGTACCCAGGTGGATTGCTTTTTGGTACCGATTTCAAGTCATTTTGATGAATTTATACGAGTCTGAAACACGTATAAATTCACAAATTCATTATAAATTCATAGATTCATTCAACTACTCTTCAGGTAAATTTTTTAAATTTTATGTTTTATTTTATGACAACAACACCGGCAAACGGTTCGGCTATTATTTCTCGAGCCGCAACTGGTCAAATAATTTTACGAGTTACAGGATTTTACTGACGGCGAACCTGGAATTACTTGCCGGAGATATTTCATCTAACACAGGTCCTCCAATTCAAACGAATTTTTCGGATTTTGTGAATACTGATTCTGGTTTCAATCTGAACACAGAGTCATCTTTTGTTTTCACCAAACCACAGACCCGAGGAATTACAATCGCCCATATAAACATAAGAGGAATCCGCTCAAGACTCGATCAGCTTAGGATCCTAATGAAAAATCAATGCATGCAGATGTCTTAATTCTATGAGCGAAACTTCGAATCAAATTGCAAACGAGGAATTAGGAATTGATGGATATAATTTGTCCAGAAGAGACAGACAAAATACTAATGGCGGAGGTGTTGCTGTATATATTAACAATACATTTGCATTTAGGAGAAGCAGTGAATTAGAAATTGAAGATGTCAAGGCGCTCTGGTTTGACCTAAAAACCCACACTCAAAGCCCCTTCTCATTGCATCAATATACCGACCACCGACTGATGAGAATTATTTCAGAACTTTAGAACACAGTTGAATAAAATCGATCATAACCAGGAAACCGTCTTGCTATAGGCGACTTCAATTATGACTTATATTGCAATTCACCGCAAACGAGAAAATTAAAAACAATTATAAACCAGATGATCAAGAGCCAACACGAATATCTGAAACTTCTAAAAATGTTATTAACCTGAGATTATAGATTATCACGTGATCTCTTAGTGTAATTCACCTATTACATTGATACATGTAGTGTACAATTGTAAAGTAAAATACATATATGGGGGGAAATTGTTTTCCCCATATACGTATTTGACTATATGTTATCCTCTCTAATATTAATTATTATTATTAAAGCCCTCTGTATACAAGAAGTTGTGTATCGCTTCGCTACTTTGGGAAGTGCGCTCGAGAGGCCTTGCTCCACGTTATGGTTAGATGCGATGTCTGCCTGTTGGTGTTGAGTGAAAGCGGCGAATTTAATATGTATATGGAGAAATCACTGACTGTTCTGACCGTGTCTCATTAGCTCAAAGGTCAGAGCACCGAAACGTTGATTCGGAGACTATAGGGTTCGTTTTCCGGTTTGGGCAGTCACTTTTCCCCCATATATATATTTGACTATATTAAATCCTCACTAATATTACTAATTGTATAGTACAGCACTGCACTGGTAAAGGTTTTATTAATTTTAAGTTTGTACTTAATCATTTAACAGCAGATGAAACATCAAGTGGAAAAAGTTCACCTCATAGCTCTAGGGAACAATCACCAGCTGCTAGAAAACAGGAGAAATCAAGAAAACTTTTTCAAGAGGCACCAAAGACTCTTGGACAATTTAAAGAATCTGGTGGTAAAGTAGTTCATTACTATCTCTACTTTGTATAATATATTATACGGTATATTGTATGCAGAAATAGGTATGTATGTACTTGTTGCGATAAAGGCAACGCGCCAATTTCTTTCCTGTGTTAATGTTTCCAAAAATAAATTAGCAATAAAAAAGTGAACGAAATGTTGAAGCAGTTTTGATCAGGGCTTGAGTTTGAGCTGTTGCCAGAATCATTAAAGGCCCTGTTATACGGTGTAATTTTTCATGCAACTTGTCTCGCAATGATGATTTGTGCGGCGTTATTATTATTATTATTATTATAACAATCTTTAATTAGGGTACATAACATAACAAAAAGCAAAACAAAACAAAAAACAACCTATAAAATGCAGTTACAGTATACAATTATAATAATACACTTATAAAAATACAATAAATCAAGCAGTTCATCTTTCCGTTCAAATATCCATCAACCTTTTAAGTTTCGTTTTGAAAAATTTGAAAGAGGAAGGAATTTTTAGTTCATCTGGCAAAGTGTTCCAATCGACTAGTCCTTGATAGGATAGTTTTTGTTTACCCCAGTTAGTTTTAGCATATGATGCGTCTATGGAAGAGTCGTCTAACATGTAGAGGTTTCCATTTTAAGGACATTAGCGATAGTGAAGCTGATGAGCGAGTGGGTTAATCCATAATTATCTTAGCAGCTTTATTTTCAAGAACTTGAAGTTGATCCATTAGAGACAAATTATTCTTATCACCCCAAACAAAGTCAGCATAATCGAATAGAGGAAGAACCAGGCTGTTTAATAGAGTAAGTCTGGAGTTCATTGGTAGAAGATGCTTGACACGTCGAATGATACCAAGCCGTTGATTCACATTCTTTGCGTTGCAGTTGCAAGGTGAGGGGTGTTACACGCTGCAACGCGTTTGTGTATTTTTCGATAAAAGCATTTTTTTCGATAAAAGCATTTCTTTCGATAAAAGCATTTTTTTCGATAAAAGCCATTTTGTTTTGCGAGAACACTGGATGACGCGCATGCGTTCGCAATCGTTGTTATGGAAACATTGCGAGACAAGTTGCTGAAAGGGTGTTACACGACGCAACGCTGAAAAAAATTGTTGCAATCGTTGCAGAAAGTAGAACCCGATTCTACTTTGTGCAATGGTCTGTGCAATTTATCTCGCATCGATTTTGACCATTGCACAGCATGTTACACAGTGCAATGGTCCGTGCAACTTGTCTCGTAACGGCGTTGCGAGACAAGTTGCATGGAAAATTGCACCGTGTAACAGGGCCTTAAATTCGATTTAATTACACCGCCAACGACATGATACTAAAAAATCAATAATGCATGTATTTCTTTCTTTCCTTTTTTGGTGGGTTACAGTCATCATTGATGGTTGTGGACATAGGTCGGTTTTGTTTCCTTTCCCAGGTGTTGAAGAAGGAAAAGGGTCGTTGGAAAAAAGCATTCGCCGCGAAGTTGTATTGCCTGTTGCCATTGCTGAAGTTAAGCGCGCTTTATTTTCCACACGAGAAATGACTGAGCTATAGCTGGACTGCATTCGTATGTACAGTATATGCAGATCGAACGACAAAAGTGTCTTCTTCTACAGCAGGTGCTTTTCAAATTTCCAAAATTCTCTGTAATATTTCTGGCAAACATTTTCAGACGCGCCGTGTGATTTTTACGTCTTCTTTATGCGCGAATCAAATCGATATGTCAACACCCCCCCGCCCCACCCCCGGGTATACGTGGGGAATTTGATCTTTCAACATTTCAGAGTGGCGGGCATTTGACATTCTAACCCAGTGGATAACCCATTCAGCAATGGCGACGGATTTGTCAGATTTTTACAGGTCAGAAAATTGTATTTGTTTTGGAGTGGCTGGAAGAAAATGATTTAGTCAGGTTAAAACATGTGTTTGAAGATAAGAAACTTTACTAGTGTTCACTGAAATGTTCATTGTCCATGATACTCAATAAAAAATGTTTTACCGCGATAGCGGCGATCTCTGATCAGTCTATTTTGATGTTTATGTTCCCAGATTTTGCATCAAATGAATATTTGTTTCAATAGAATAGAATCGTTGAGGGTGGGGCATTTGATCTCCAATTTTTCAAAAACAAATATTTGAATTGAAGAAAAGAACATAGGTGGGGAATTTGAACTTATAAAATAAAAAAATCCAAATTCCCGGGGGGTATGCCCGGGGAGGGGATGTTGAGATTTCGATTTGATTCGCGCATTATCATGACAAACGTTTAAAGGGACACTCCACCCCCAGAACAAGTGTTGCTTAAATGAAAGTTCTTTCTCACCTTACATGAGAATGGGTATTAGTTTGCTTCTGATCTTTTTAGTTGTAGAGAAATTTCGCTTTGTTTATCGTATTTTTGGTAAATTGAAGGCCGCCATATTTGTTCTGATTGCGGGCGAATGCGGTCGCTCCCATTAATTTTTGACGTCATTGAGTGATAGAAACACTATGAAATGAAATCCTTCACAATAATGTGAATAGAAATCTGTACAATACACTAAACCACGCTATTGTCATGCTATTGTGAAGGTTTTCTTTGTATAGTGTTTCTATCACTCAATGACGTCCAAAAATAATGGGATCGACCGCATTCTCCCGCAATCAGAATAAAAATGGCGGCCTACAATTTACCAAAAATACGATAAACAAACCAAATTTATCTAAAACTAAAAAGATTAGAAGAAAACTAATACCCATTCACATGTAAAGCGACCCTTGCTTTTGGGGTGGAGTATACATTGCAAGTTCTGAAAAATCGTTGACTTGTGGATTAAGTTTCGCTGATTTCCATGGAGTTTCCTTGCTAAATTTGCGTGTCTTTTCCATAATCGCTGAATCGAAGAAATTTGTTGTCGATTGTTACTTGTAAAGGTGTCTAATCCACCACTCCCTAATTAGATCCGATCAACTTTCAACATGTTTTTTATTTGTCAAATTTTAATTAGATTAACGCAACACGAAAGTGAGATTGCTTGCCCGTGACACCAGAGGTTCTCTCGCCGGTTGGGAGGATGGTGTAGATTTGTAGAACCGCTAGGACCAGGCTATGTGCGCCTAGTGTACCAATTATTAATTGTATTAATTGTACACATTTTGATTTATATATTTAAAATTAAATTATTTCATGCACAAATAATCAATGCGTAGAATGTGTACACCACCTGTAAATATTGGAAAATACCTCATTTAACTCTTTCCTGACCGGCCCAGTCAAAACGGGTCTTAGAAGACCCGCAAAGTCGTCAATCGAAAAACACGGCACACGGTAACGCAAGATTAAAAATTGAAATCCACGCACACGCCAAGTTTGATTTGATTTCATAAACAACTCTGCGATTGGTGGCATTTTGAGTTTTCAAGATGCTACTCGGGCGTGCAAGATGGCCTTTTCTGGAAAAATGTAACGTTTTCAACCTGATTTATGATAATTAATGTTAATTTATATTAACATAATGTGTTTTGTTCGGGAAATTTAAAAGCACAAGTAAAAGCCGGTTTATTGGGCTTCCAGAAAATGTATAGCTTTCGCAACAGTAATGGTTATTTCAAGAGATATCAATAGAACAAAGGGGTGGTTCAATTTTTGATGTTTTTTAGCCTGTCGGGAAAGAGTTAAGCGTCATCAAACAATTCTTCTATGTATATGCAAAATGTGTATGTAAGAAGTACAGTAAGAATATACAAATTTAATGTTACAATTAGAATTTTTTTTAAGGTAAGTTTTTTTCTTGTTCCATTGTTCTAGACACTAAAGTTTTTTCACGGAAAATACAAAGGAGCGCAGGAAAGTAAGATTATTAATTGTACCTATTACCTAATGCACATACAGTATACATGGTATATGGTAATAATGAGATACAATTGAGGATTCTTCCCATGTATTGGATTATTCAAAAAAGTGTTATTTGATAAGCTTTCATTCGTTTTCCTGTGACGTATTCAGAGTTTTAATAAAAGTTTGTGTTTGGCTATTTTCAAATTATACATGTGTGGTTAATATGTAATATGGTTTATTAAAGTTCTAAAGATGTCCCCGCGGGAAAACAGAGATTCTGCTTGAATTCCTTTTCTCACAACGAACCACTCACAATGTCGCCGTTGATCTTAAGCGCTTCAGAAAAACTAATCGGAGAAATTATAGTCAAGCATTGTCATCGTTGTCCGCGTGTAGCACATTTCCTTACACGCTGATAATTTACAGGTATTGTACAGTAGTTAAGACAATCACACGGGTCGCTGTATCTAGTGATTATACACTAGTATACGTGTACAAGATATACAGTAGATGCTGTTTTGAACATTTAGCCATGTCATTCATCACAAATTTATCACACAAACTTTCAACAACACAGTCGTTGGCTTATATATTTTGGAATTATATAATGAGTTCCTTGTGACGCAAAGAGAAATGTATGTTGTGCTCGTGCGAGTAGACATTGGTGTGGAGTGTCAGCGAGCGTATATTGAGGTGATCACTTGGGCAATGACGTCATTTGTATTCCACCACAATCTCGATTTCCCCATCAAGTCGCGGTTCTATAATTGTTAGTTTTAATCATCTTTATGATAATTGTACCAGATAATTTTTTTTTGTACCAGATAATAGTTTTTTTCTTGAAAAATGTGAATGTTAAAGCTGTCATCTTATACTTATAAGGGGTTTTGGATCATGGGAACAGCACACCAAGGGATTTGGTACGAAGATGTTACAAAAGGTAATTACTGAAGTAATTATCGTAAGCCTCTGGATACGGCCCTGATGCAAATCTAAATTGCATGTTTGTGCATGAGTGTTTAGCTTGTGGTGAGATGTACCGTAGATGTATAAAACGGTTTTCGAAATAGAATCCTCAATAACGAGCAGTTCGCTTTTCATTAACGCCTAGCATTCCTAGCTGAACAGGCCTCGAATATCCATCACAACCGACTTGTCGGTGTTGTAGTGTCTACCAGGCGCCGAGAAAACTCTCCAAGTTGAGCAAAACCCTCTTCGAAACACACGAGCGCCAAGAACATTGTTAGACCAAAGCACGGACCACCGACACCAAGAGGACGGGCGGCGTATGAATGTAGTGATGGTGGGAGTAGCTGGACCAACGACCGAGAGTTTTGTGGTCCGGAATAAGGTGGTCCGGAATTCCCGCTGGTCCTGCGCCCACGAACGTGACTGGGGAACTCCTCCCATGCCGGCAATGGCAAGGATGGAGCGGAGACAGTTAACGGCAAAGATTAATAGAGGCCCAGGTACCAGGTACCGACGCAGAGCCGAGAGAGTGCAGTGTGAAGCGCGACGCCTTCGCAGAACGGAAAGGTCGTGGAGGCTTTAATCCAAGCATTGTCGTATCATACTAGTGAAACGTGGTCTTTCACACCTAAAAACCCTAAAAATGCTTTCTGTGAGAACACTCCGAATTGTAGAAAGTTTCGCACGTGTAAACGGTCGTTATAACAGCGTCAACGTTATTGTTTGTTTTAACTACTTTGTCCCTTGTAATACTCTTGATTTGCGTTATTGAATAAGTGTGTTGCATGTAGAGGTTTACAAGCGTAACGAGAAATCGTATTACGCAGATCCCAGGCTTAAACATAAACTTGAAGTTAAGATGTATTTCTTCTTGATTTTTTAGACTTTTGTTATTAATTGTCTCATTTTATTTTTAATAGATGGGTTACCAGCCTGGTAAAGGTTTGGGGAAAGAGGGACAGGTATGTAGACTAAATAATATAATATTGAACTGGTCTGCTGGTTGTTTCCAATATACAGTGGAACTTCCATATAACGGACACTTCGGACTTACTGTTGTCCGTTATATAGCGGGTACGGTACGGTACGGTGTGGTGTGGTGTGGCGTGGCGTGGTATGGTATGGTATAAAATAACATGTAAACAACAAGCAATTTGATTGGTCAATACTCGTGCAGGATGAGAGTATCCTGCACGGGAATTTACAGCAATTTTAAGTAGCGTTTTCCACCTCATTCCGTTTATCGTTATAAGTTAAAACAAAACTCTCAATAAAACAACAGAATATAGTTTTTGTATTGTGAGAAAACTATCACCAAGAAAACTGATCGTCTGATCCATTTTGTGTTCAATAGCGAACTTAAACAAAACAACAAGGTTTGAAAAGGACATGTTTTGAAAGCAACAAACTCGCGAATACCTTCTGTTTTCTTGCCGGATGAACTCACTGGGAAAAGAACAATCTTTATCTATACGAAGTAAAATACCCAACAGCTCTCGACTTAAAATCCAAATTCTTCCAGTGAAATTGTGGAAAAGACAGCGAAGACCTTTCCAGAGTGACAGTTGCTGCCCACAATATATCTGTCTGTTCGTACCGACAAACGTCCAGTCCCGACCAACGTCCAGTCCAGTCCCGACCAACGTCCAGCGTCCCGTCCCGACAAACGTCCAGTCCCGACAAACGTCCAATTCCGACAAACTTCCAGTCCCGACAAACGTCCAGTCCCGACAAACGTCCAGTCCCGACAAACGTCCAATCCCGACAAACGTCCAGTCTCGACAAACGTCCAGTCTCGACAAACGTCCAGTCCCGACAAACTTTCAGTCCCGACAAACGTCCACTCCCGACAAACGTCCAGTCCCGACAAACGTCCAGTCCCGACAAACGTCCAGTCCCGACAAACGTCCAGTCCCGACAAACGTTCAGTCCCGACAAACGTCCAGTCCAGACAAACGTCCAGTCCCGACAAACGTCCAGTTCCGACAAACGTCCAGTCGCAGTCGACAAACGTCGAGTACCTCTATGTAAATAGACCCTAAAATGTCACAAAGTATTCCTTCGGGATATGTTTCTCTGCACAAGTGAACATGAGTGCGAAATTCCTTCAAGGAGATACTGGTTCCTTTTTAATCGCTTGCTTCTTTCTGTTGAATGATTATAGGGGATTGCAATTCCAGTTGAAGCTTTCAAACGGGGTGGTCGTGGAGCTCTTTGCTTTTACGGCCCGGAAAAACACACCAAAAAACAGGAGGTACTGTATGGATATCTCATATCTGTCTTCCCAAAGCAAATAAATGAAATATTTAGTTTGTGAAAGACACATACGTTTTAGGAAAACACCCTTTACAATTGGTTAAGAAAATATTGGAGATGTTTGTATATTTCCCCGAAACAAGACCACACCCTCTTCAATTAAGACCCACCCTTTTCCGGAATTTATTTTTTCCTGGAAATATGGTATTTTTTAATTGACCACGCCCAGAGTGCCACGCCCTTTTTAAATACAATTTTTAATTTTGAAACCTTTTCTCAGCATAAATTTGTTAGGGTAAATGTGTTCCTAACGCTTTGTGCAATAATGCGAATAGCATTCAATTCGTACTAACTGCAATTCAATTCGTACTAACTGCATCACCTTTGGAGATAGAGCGTTTGCTAAAGCCGGCCCACAATGGAATCAACTTCCATTCGATGTGAGGTGTCTGTCCAACATCGAGACTTTTAAGAAACGCTTAAAAACGCTTCTCTTTAGACAAGCTTTTGATATGACTTCATTTGTGGATATGTCATTTACTTTTTAACGTTCTTAGGCCGAAATAGTTTTATTTGTTTATTTGTTATATAAGTTTCTGCGCTTCAGAATATTTATAGTTTTAGCGCTATATAAATTAAATTAAATTAAATTTAAAAAAATTCTTCTCTGTGGATATAGTATATAATGTTCTGTACTATATATAATTAACATTATTATAGTTTAGTAGCTTGATTTTTCAATAGAGCTTGATATATATGAAGATATATTCTTTTCTAACAGGTAAAGCTACCTGCGGAAGAAGTGGAAGAGGAGGAATTCCGACAACAGTTGAGCCAGTGGAGGAAGACAGAGGTAAGCGAAGTACAATATTTTCTCCCAAATATCGATGGTCCTGTTGAACGTTTACAACGGTCCCCTACTGAAAAATTAGGCGTCGAAATGTGGTAAATATATATTTTAAAGGAACACTCCACCCCCAAACAAGTGTTTCTTAAGTGTTTCTGATCTTTTTAGTTCTAGAGAAATTTGCCTTTGTTTCTCATCTTTTTGGTAAATTGAAGATCTCCATTTTGATTCTGATTGCGGGCGAATGCGGTCGCTTCCTTTAATTGTTGACGTCATTGAGTGACAGATGCACTATATCTTATAAATCATGCGCAAAGGACTAAAAGCACGCTATTGTCATGGTATGGCGAAGGGTTTCTTTGTATAGTTTTCTACCACTCAATGATGTCAAAAATTAATTGGGGGCGACCGCATTCGCCCGCATCAGAACAAAAATGGAGGTGTTCAATTTACCAAAATAAAAGTGTTGCTTAAATGAATGGGTATTAGTTTTTACCGAATTACCCAATATTCATTTAAGCAACGCTGGTTTTTGGGGTGGAGTGTTCCTTTGGTTGAACGTTTCTGAGAAATGAGGTAAAATCAGAAGCATTAGAAGTGAGCTGCAGTTGTCCGAAAAATTCAACTTGAATGTCTTATACATTTGGTTTTGTAATATGGCTAATTGCTTTCCCTTCCTTCTCTTCTGGATCGTCGTGCAACGCATTCCCCTATCCATGCGGTCTACTAATTCTGTGTTACTTTAACGGTAATTAAATACTTCGAATCCCGCACACTGCCGCGGGTTAAAAAAAAGGAAAGTGCCCTCAAATTGCAGGAAATCACTTTTTCTATTTTACCCGTACGCCTATGTTTCAAATTCAGTTAGGTATTCAAATCACAACAAACTGTAATTTAAAAATTTAAACATATTGTAATTTGTGTATCCATACGTATTGGATATTGTATGCCGAAATATGTCCACTCAAAGTTCCAGTGGTTGTACTGTTGCCTCGTGTGTATTGTCGGGCTAGATAATCTGGTTTTTTTTCTAATGTTCTTATATATAATATTTCTGGATTATTGTATAGACCAAAGGAAAACCAAAATATGTGTATAAAACTGCCGAAGAGGTCAAGGTGAGAATTTAAGTAAATGAAGTTTAGGATTACGTTAAGAATCTGGATCGATGTGTCCAGCGAAGGGTTCTCAAATAAAAATGTACTTTTTCAAATTATATTTTCCGTGCGCTCCCCACTGGCAATATACTAATAATGATTAAGGCCATGCTACACGTAGCATTTCTTCGCGAAACTTGCATCGCAAAAAAACAAAGTTCAAGTTGCCTTAGAAAATGGCGTCCCATTTTACAGTGAGTTACATGTACATAGAGCGAAACTATTAAAATGGAGATTCTGCTTATCGAGTAGATCGCCTACCGCTTGCCGACCTCTTGATATATGCAATAACGATTTTGAAATTATCCAGTTACTGGTTTGATTAAATCAGTCACATTTAGTTTAGTTTATTTTATTAGATTTATCACTCTAACAGGTGAACGGAATATCCCAACAGGCTAGAAGCCCAATTGATAGAGCCTACGATCTAAGGTCGTTAGCCGAGAAGACCCGGAAGTCTTACCATTTGTTAGTATTATTACAAAGGCAGCACTTTCTCCTCAATTATCATTTTAAGACCCTGAGTGGTGGTCCGACCCAGGATTTGAACCTGTGTCTCCCAACTCATATAGACATGTGTGGTAACCACTAGACCACAACAGCTGGTCTTAAATCAAATCAACTATCCGTGAAATATTTTTTTTTACAGCCAACAAATAAAATGGGTTGCGTGTCATTTCAAAAGCGTTTGGTCACTAAATGTTCGAAAGTCGATGGAAGAACCTATATCAATACATGTTAAAATTTGTATATTGGGTAATTCGGCTAAAGTTTTATAGCAAATGACAATAGGACAGTGGGCATTTTAAAATTTCCGTCATTAATAGAGGCACAGGTATTGACGAAAGTTATCTTTAGAAATTGTTATTTGGCGGATCGTAGCTTTGACTGATCAAATGATGATGATGATGATGAAAACTTTATTTGAGTGTCAATGTATTTAGCTACAATAGCTAATTGGGGACACTATTTGGATATTACAAACATTTCAATAAAAGAGATTGTGTATATATTACAAATTATATTACTATATATCTATATACATCACAAGATATAAGAAATAGTGGTCTATATAATTTACAAACATTTAAAATTAAATTAAAATATTTATAAAATAAAAATATCAACTAGGTAATTTAGATGATCCACGACGTGTTTATTTTAATTAGAGCATAGTCCGCAGTTTCTACATCCACCCTCTAATATGCTCTCCAGATCTTTCTTTTTTATATTACTTATAAAAGATTTTCAAGTTGCCCGGACATACCATCTGGTTTCTAGCTTCGCGAAAATTCTACAAGTTACACGAGCAAAACTACGTGCGACATGGCTAGTGCAACTTGTGTCGCAACATATAATTTCGATCAATCAGAAATTATAGAGAGTGTCATTCAAACATTTCTGTTTTCCTCTTCTCTTTCGATCTACGCTTTTCTGTTTTCAAGTTTGCTCATTGCCCTTTTCAATGTTGCATTGTTTTGCAACTCGCGATGTCTTTGGTGTGGCACACACTCTAAATCTCTGGGTGTTGTGGGAACACCAAAATCGGTGTAAATTCTTGCCTCTGTGTGGACACCGTTATGAGTGTAAAGTTACACTGTTGTAAGTGTTAGTCTACACCAGTCAGTGTATTTTTACACTGTGTTAGTGTAAAATCTCTTGCCTCTCTGTGGACACCAAATGAGTGTAAATTTACACTTTTGGTGTACTTCTACACCAGGCAGTGTATTGTTACACCAGTTTGGTGTAAAATCTCTTGCCTCTGTGGACACCAAATCAGTGTAAATTTACACTTTTAGTATATTTTTACACTGGTCAGTGTATTTTTACCCTACAATGATGTAAAACCTCTTGGCACTATATATAGACACCAAATCAGTGTAAGTTTACACTAGTGACATAACATGACATAAAAAATATAACGTGCGATATGACACGTATTCAACATGAATGTTGTTTATTGTGACGCAAGCTACACTAAAAAGCTACGTGTAACAGGACCTTAAAGTGAACACTTTAAAAATTCAGTTTGAAATAAACTCTCTTGAAAGAACTAGAGAAATTACAAAGATTGCCGTTTACAACTCTTCCATATCTCACTTTGTTCTTGTGATATTTATCAATTAGTGAATGCGGTTGAGCATGATATGAAGAATTATCAAGGCCGAAGTTTGTGTTATCTACCGAAGCCGAAGGCTGAGGCGGATAACACAAACTGAGGCCTTGATAATTCTTCATATCATGCGAAAACCGAATTCAATAATTGTTTTATTATTTATTTAAAAGATTAACTTTATCAACTAGTATTTAACAACTGCATCGTTGGAAAAACGTGATAGCGTTCGGGGTCTTCTATGACCCCTTTTGACTGTGTCGGACAGGAAAGAGTTAAACTGGATTTCTACTGTATTTATATACGAATCTAGTCAACGCATAAGGATGTTCACGTTATCCGTAACAACGTTTTCACGCGAAGTATTCATAACACTCTTTTTAATTTAAGATCGTGGTAAATCTGCCCGATTTATCACACTGTGTGAACGTGACCTCATCAAGAGTTCATCGAAGCGTCCATGATGTGAAATTTCGTTGGAATGCTAAAATGAAAATCATTTTTATTTTTAGCCATAAATTCTTGCGTATGACGATAGTATATACCTCAATGTATGCCTGTATGATAACTGACAGTGTATTAAGGTGGTTCCCTGTGGTTTTCTACATAGTGCATAACTATATTGGTCTAAGTGCTTAAGGAAACCTATTTTTTCCCCTTGTGACTTATCTTAAATGAAATTCGTCATTTATTCTCGCAATTACTTTCGTGTTGTTATTTACCTTTTCAAGATAGTTGCCATGGCAACAACGAGTTCAAAATATAACAGTTTTTTTGTATTTTTCATCTTTTCCTTGTCATCCCGCGCGTTTCCTTCTGTGAAATTTCTTCAAACTTCACAGTCGTGTGGGAATTGCTGCGAGAAATATTTTAGTCAAAAATAAATGTAGGGTTGTTCAGATGGTTTTGTCAATGTCACCAAATTTAATGTTTTTAACATCAAGCAAAATTTTTTGAAAAAACGGAATTAAAAAGGTATAAGCTTCATCTTGAAGTGTGCAACTTTTCAAAAGGAAACACATTGAAAAATTTTACCGAAGGAAACGCAAGATATTTGCGTTTGTTTTCGGGCTTTTTTACGCGTGTGACGTTGCCGATTAGGTCGGGAGCCACCTTAAATAACCAAAAGAAAACTCCGCACGCAGCTACGACTGCAATAACGTGTTTAGACTTTAGAAGGTTTAGTGCATTCGGACATTATCGTTTCCCTAAAACAGGCGCAAAGATTTATTCTCGCTGGGAAACATTTGAAAATCGTGAAGCTCCGATAAAGCTTTGCATTAATGTTGATTTATATCTTCACTATAAATTGTAGACATCTGGAAAAACTAAGCGTCCTGGCTTTTCTCTTTCAACAAGCAATGTCAAGGTAATACTATACATGCCACAAAACCACTACTACTGCTAACCGCTGCTTTCATTGATGCCGTTACTGTTACTCTATTGCTGCCGCTACATGTACCAATGCAACTGTTACGCTGCTGCTGCCACTACTCATAGTCCTTGGGTTGCCGCTACTTGTACTAATTATTCCGCTGGTGTTACCGTGCTGGTGTACTAGTCTTGCCGCTACTGGTACAGTTTTGCCGCAAGTGGTACTATAGTTCTTGCGCTACTAATACTAGTGTTGCCGCTACTATGGTACTATAGTGTTGACGCTACTGCCACTGGTGTTGGTGCACTACTGGTACTGGTGTTGGCGCTACTGCTACTATAGTCTTGTCGCTACTCCAGTCTTGTCGCTACTCCGGGTAGTAGTGTTGTCGCTACTACTACTTGTGTTGTCGCTACTACTACTTGTGTTGTCGCTACCGGTACTAGTGTTGTCGCTACTGCTATTTGTGTTGTCGCTACTGCTACTAGTGTGGTCGCTACTGCTACTAGTGTTGTTGTTACTGCTACTAGGGTTTTCGCTACTGCTACTAGTGTTGTCGCTAGTCTTGTCGCTACTGCTACTAGTGTTATCGCTACTGCTACTAGTGTTGTCGCTACTACTAGTGTTGTCGCTACTGCTACTAGTGTTGTCGCTACTGCTACTAGTGTTGTCGCTACTGCTACTAGTGTTGTCACTACTGCTATCTAGTGTTGTCACTACTGCTACTAGTGTTGTCACTACTGCTACTAGTGTTGTCGCTACTGCTACTAGTGTTGTCGCTACTGCTACTAGTGTTGTCGCTACTGCTATCTAGTGTTGTCGCTGCTGCTACTAGTGTTGTCACTACTGCTACTAGTGTTGTCGCTACTGCTACTAGTGTTGTCACTACTGCTACTAGTGTTGTCACTACTGCTACTAGTGTTGTCGCTACTGCTACTTGTGTTGTCGCTACTGCTACTAGTGCTGTCGCTACTGCTACTAGTGTTGTCACTACTGCCACTAGTGCTGTTGCTACTCGTGTTGTTGCTACTGCTACTAGTATTGTCGCTACTGCTACTAGTGTTGTCGCTACAGCTTCTACTGTTGTCGCTACTGCTAGTAGTGTTGTCGCTACTGCTACTCGCTACTGCTACTAGTGTTGTCGCTACTGCACTCGTGTTGTTGCTACTGCTACTCGTGTTCTTGCTACTGCTACTAGTGTTGTCGCTACTGCACTCGTGTTGTTGCTACTGCTACTCGTGTTCTTGCTACTGCTACTAGTGTTGTCGCTACTGCACTCGTGTTGTTGCTACTGCTACTCGTGTTCTTGCTACTGCTACTAGTGTTGTCGCCACTGCTACTCTCGGCGCTACTGTTACTGATTCTTCCACTAATGGTCATGCAAGTGCTGTCTCTATAGTGATATTAGTGCTGCCGCTACTTGTGCTGTAGCTACTTAAGCTACCTTTGTCGATTATAGTGCTGGTGTCTCTTTCGCAACAACATCCTGCATGGAAGTAATGAAATGCGATTAAAAACATTTCAAGTCTTTTAATCGTTTGTTTCGGCAATTTTAAGGTTGTTGACATGACCGGAAGAGAAGCTAAGATATTATCCGGCTATGGATCATTTGCTACACAACATGCTAACCCAGAAGAAGATTCGTCAGGTAATTTATCTGCTTGAATTTATTATAAAATTTGTTTTACATATATTGATTTGCTTACAAAATTCGATTTTCGACTGCGCATATGTTTTGAGTAGGGATAAAACGTAGTTTATTTATAATATAATGTTGAAGCATAGACCAGCTGTTGTGGTCTGGTGGTTACCACATGCATGTCTATTAGCTGGGAGACACAGGTTCAAATCATGGGTCGGACCACCACAGAGGGTCTTAAAAATAATTGAGGAGAAAGTGCTGCCTTTGCAACAACACCAGCAAATGGTAAGACTTTCGGGTCTTCTCGGAAAACGACCTTAAATCGTAGGATCTTGGAATCCTTATGATTTGGGTTTTCCGTTACCTAAGAGTGATAAACTGAATGATCGAGCCCTTAAAACATGAGTCTCTGGCTTGGATAAATAGGGCAAACTTATCCTACATGATCGACTCTAAATAAATCATAGTCATACGCATAGGCATTCCAATAAATTAGTGACTTCTCTTTTGTACTTCCAGTGAATGATCTTAATGGACATTGGCAACATAAGTCACAATTTCACATTTTTGACCTTATGATTAACAAACAGGCTTACAAAGATAATCCAAGTAAACAAAACTACTCTTGTATAAAACAACAGCACTAATTTTGACCAAAGACAATCCAGTCATCCGCCATCTTGTTGTAATACTTTGCCTAATTAACTGGGAAGTTGGTGACGTCACACCTGTGGTAAACCTGATGAAACTACTCTGTGGGTTGCCGAGTTTCCGCGGAATGCTTTTTAAAATGTGGTTCAATTGAAAAAAGAACGACTAATAATAAGTTCCAATAATAAGTTCTCGAGAAAATAAACCCTCCGAATGTAAGCCATCCGAATGTAAGCGCACCGACTATAAGCCCTCCAAATATAAGCCCGCCGAATATAAGCCCCCCGAATATAAGCCCTCTCCGAATATAGGCCCACCGAATATAAGCCATCCGAATACAAGCCACCGAATATAAGCCCTCGAATATAAGCCCCCCGAATATAAGCCCCCGAATATAAGCCCTCCGAATATAAGCCCTCCAAATATAAGCCCGCCGAATATAAGCCCCCGAATATAAGCCATTCGAATATAAGCCCTCCGAATATAAGCCCCCCGAATATAAGCCCTCTCCGAATATAAGCCCTCTCCGAATATAAGCCCACCGAATATAAGCCATCCGAATACAAGCTACCGAATATAAGCCGCCGAATATTAGTCCCCCGAATATAAGCCCACCAAGAAGTGCTTTGAACAAATATAATCCCAGGGCTTATTTTCAGAAGTTACCAGGAATTTCGAACTGTACATGTACGTAGGCATAAAATCTAGAAAACAAAAAAAAACATGTTAGAAAATAGAAAACCAAATAGAAAATAAAGATCCAATAATTTTCAATACAAAATAAATAAACAAACAATACAAAATAATACAAAATCCATATGGTTTATCAATCCATATGTCATTTGTGAAAAAATAACAAATTAAAGGAAGTTGAAAAACATCAAGTTGTATCTTGTTGCTTTTTATCATAGTTCTACCTCATCCGAAAGACGCTCGAGCATTTTCCCTGCCCGAACTGGAATATAATTTGAATCTTCTGTTGGACATGAGCGAATCGGAAATCGTCCAAGTTGATAAACAGTATGTTAACTATCCCATGTTATTTATTTAATGTTGTTTGTAAATCTATTTATTTTTAACTAATATGCTCCCTTCCCTCATCATGAAAATAAAATGTAAAGATGTAATCATTCATATATATAATCCAAGTAAAACCGACATTGTCCATCTTTCATCACGTTTTAATTATGCATTGTGAACCAATGCAAGAAATATGTGTTGATGATGTATTAATCCAACCGGTTCTGGTTGCACCTGATCTTGGTGTTGCTGTTAAAACGTTAAATACTCACGTAAATAACATTTGTAAATCAGCCACTTTGGCTACTGCCACTTTGGCTATTAGAAATATTGGCAAGATCAGGAAATAACTGAGTAAACAGGATAGTGCAGAGAAGCCCAAGTGCGCGCATTTATAACATCTAGATTTAACAGTTACAATAGCGTCCTTTATGGTTTACCAGAAGCTAAATTGAGCAAGTTACAGCGCATTCAGAATACAGCTGCCAGACTTGTTACGAGGGTTAAAAATATCATAGCATATACAGTATCCCCTCATGTGCATAGTATAATCTTCACAGTTGCCAGTAAGATCAAGGATTATTTTCAAGATACTATTGATTACTTTCAAAGCTTCACATGGCCATACACGTATTTATATCAGTCATTTTCCTGCTTGCATTTTAAGATCATCTAATAGTTTTTGTAGTTATCATAGTTTTATTCGTTATACATGTCGTAGTTTTGATTTTATAATGAAATGTAATTAGTTTAAACACAAAGTTTAAAGTAACTTTAAACACAGAGTAAGTAACTTTAAGATGTATTGTTGTAAGAGCATTAAGACTATTGTATATGCAATGCGCCTAAAACGTATTTATTATTATTATTATTATTATGAAAATAGATAACCTTTACGACCCTTAGCCTTTGACTCGTAATAGTTGTGCGAAAAGTACTGTACAAGTATTGCCAATGATTTTGCCAGTCTCACTAATAACGTCCACACCATTATATGTCACTCTGCTTGTACAACCCCAGATATTATTTTCCGTAGTGTCGATTCGCTTTCGATAAGCACCGTCTTCTGCATTTGGTTACCATGCAATCAGTTCAACTTCTTTCTCGTTTCGTACTACCTTTCCAATTTGTCTCCTAGCCTTTGCCATACCTCCACCTAAACTCCCAATTATGGCTCTGTCACACTATTGCGTATCGTAGTAGCGTATGCCAGCGTATGGAAAATATCACTCATACGCTGGTATACGCTGGCATACGGTAGGGGTACGTTAGGCATACCCTGTAGGTTGTATGCGCTTCAAGCACGGTGGCATACGGTGGCATACGCGGGGATACGGCGAGGCAGAAAATTTTTTTTAAGCATGCTTTAAAATGTTGTGCGTATTCGGACGTATGGTTTATACGATAAGCATACTCTAGGCATACGCTGAATACGCTAGAGGTACGCTAGATGTACGTTACTCATATAGGTCGAGTACGCTGGTCATACGCTGGCATGAAGGTGTACCGTACAGCTAGCGTATTGATAGCGCGTGGATAGCGCATGAGTAACGTACGTCTAACGTATGTCTGACGTTTCTGCAACTTCCATAGACATCTTGGCGTATGCCTGACGATTGAGTAACGTATTTACCGTACAACTAGCGTATGCTTGTCGTCTGTCCAGCGTATCCCCAGCGCGGATTGCCAGCGTTTTGAGAAAGTGTATATATAGGCTCCCATTTCGAGCTCTTCTTCATTTCTTCGTGGACCTCCGACGAGAGAGGATGGAGTTAGCTCTTCTCCAACACCAGTATGATCTGATAGATTTGGCAGTTCACCACATCCAATATAACAGAATCAGAAGAAGGAGGAGAAGAAGAAGAAGAAGAAGAAGAAGACGTGACGTCTGGGTGAGACCATGGATCGGTAGGCGACGGCAGTTTGGCATCTACGACCAGCTTCTGGTTGAGCTCCGAAACGAGGACCAAACATCCTTCAACAACTTCATGCGGATGCCCCCCGAAATGTTCGATGAGCTGCTAGCCAGAGTGAGTCCCAGGATCACCAAAAGACACACCTGGTACAGGGAGCCCCTGGAGCCTGAAGCTCGCACTGACTTTGCATCACCTTGCCTCTGGGAGCAAGTATTCAGCCATGAAGTACGGATAGAGGATCCCCCACAACACCCAGTCACTCATCGTCAGAGAGGTCTGCCAAGCCATCATCGATGAGTACATGCCCGATGTGATGACCTGCCCCACCACTCCTGAGGGATGGCGTGCCATATCTGACAAGTTCCTACAGAAGTGGAACTTCCCCCATACATGTGGTGCACTAGATGGGAAGCACATTTCCTGCAAGTGTCCTCCAAAGAGTGGTTCCCAATACTTCAACTACAATGGCTTCTACTCTGTTGTACTCATGGGCCTTGTAGACGCGGATTACAAGTTCATCTGGGCAGACCTCGGTGGTAAAGGATCATCATCAGACGCACAAATCTACAATAACTCTGAAATCAAGGAATTTGCTGAAGACGATTCCCCGCCGCTGATGCTGTACCCAATGACTGCCAGGATGTCCCCTACTTCTTCATCGGCGACGATGAAGTCTGAAGCCATACAGCCTCCGGGGTCTGGACAATGAAGAGAGCATATTTAACTACAGGCTTTCCCGCGCCAGGAGGGTGGTTGAAAATGCCTTCGGCATCCTGGCGAACCGCTTCCAGGTACTGCTGACTACCATGCAGCATCACCCCTCCAATGTCAAGGTCATAGTGATGACGAAGTCTCGTAGCGTGTACTGTACTTGTTTACGCGTTTGTAAATATTGATGAAAATATAGTTGCCACTTTCCCAAATTCTGTTTAATAAATTCTACACAAACCAAACAGCACTTAATAAAAGAAATCGCATGCGAGAACTTCGGTTGCTCTGTGCATCTCTTGATTCGATTCTTAATATGAAGATATAAATGTCTTTAGTTAATAAATCATATTATTTGTTTGTTTTCGCGTAAGTTATTTACTTGTTAGTTATTTATTCGGGCGTGACGTATCCGGTGACAAAAGAACTTCAAATTTTATTTTAAGCAACTGCTTTGAAATTGGGGTGCCAGGTGCATACATGTATGTAATGCTTTATAATATATATATATATATATATATATATATATATATATATATATATATATATATATATATATATATATATATATATATATATATATATATATATATATATATATATATATATATATATATATATATATATATATATATATATAGCAATAGTGAAAAGGTGGTAAACCGCCAAGAATTTAGTGACGAGATACTGACGTTTCGAGCGGAACCCTTCATCAGAGTAAGACGAGATGAATAGGCTGAAATAAATAGGCTGAAATAAAAAACGCCGTAATAAAAACATTCGTGACTCCTTAGTACATAGTGCCCTTAAACAAAATACCTCGGCACCAGCGGGAACATTTTCTTGCGGCCGTTCCCGCTGTATAACACATGCCCTTTTCTCAATCCCACTACAGTTATTACTGCCCCCAAATTCGACCACACAATCCGTCATGCTTTTTCATGCACGTCCACCAACATCATTTATTGCATTTCTTGCGATAAATGCCCTAAAATCTACATCGGTGAAACTGGGCGACGCCTTTCAGACAGGTTTGCTGAACATCTTCGTTCCGTGAGGATCAATGATGGTGACAAACCTGTAGCCCGCCATTTCAACAGCTCCAACCATTTGGTTTCGGACATGAAATTCTGCGCCATCCTTCCCATCTCAGGTGGTAACGCTAACCGCAAACGGCAAGAGAAGCGTCTCATTTTTAAACTTGGCACCACACATCCTCTTGGTCTTAACGAACGTTTTTCTTTTGTTTAATTTCCTACAAGTTTTTGGTTATTTTAGTTTGCTTGGAACCTTTATTATTATTTTTTTTTTATTATTCGCGTATGCACTTTCATTCCTTTTCAAGTTTTTGTTTCTTATGCTAATATTATCGCCTATTCCCCTTGAATATTGGACCTGTCATTTCTCCCGACCCCTCAGTCTGCTTGCTGATCGACTGTTAAAAATAGCAAATGATCTAACGTTTCCCATCTCATTAATTATTAGTTTGTTTATCTCCCGTGCATTTGATTGGCTACTTTCTACTTGTGACACCCTTTTGGCATATATATATATATATAAGCCCTATTTATTTCATTTCATCTCGTCTTACTCTGATGAAGGGCTCCGCTCGAAACGTCAGTATCTCGTCACTAAATTCTTGGCAGTTTACCACCTTTTCACTTTGCTATACATTCAAAACACTGTCTACGCAGCACTCTACTTTTTATATATATATATATATATATATATTAATATTTGTTGACTTGCGAGTTTTGTCACTATTTTCCAATTCAAGTAAATGCAGATTTGTTTTCTTCTGGATTACACCCTTCGTCATCTGTACATGTATTGCTTCCCGCGCGTCAAATATTATAGTGAATTCGCTTCATTTTACTCTACTTTTGTTTGTATTTTCTCGTGTCAGGCTTCGCCACGAAAGTGACCTCATTGTAAACATGAAATACGAAGAAGAGCGTCTATCAAAGGAAATGGAACACGAAGAAAGTGATATTAAAAAATTAGTTGAAGTTTTGGACATTATTGAAAGGTAAGTGAATCAGCTTTGATCCCGAATTTGTTTCAAAACAATGGGTCCAGGTTTATTCAATGGATGTAGGTCGTACACATGATTGCATCCATCTGGTCGACTTGATTTTGTCAACAAGATATTGTCGCCTCGCCCGGACGGTGGTAATCTCGTCCGACGGTTCACGTTTGCTTGCGAAAATGTTCTTGCATCGCGTTTATACACATACCATGAGCTCGAGTCGTATATGAGCTCATAGTCGACGAGAGCCATGTGCTCCTATCCTACGACGAGAGTGAATGGTATGATTGTTTTATAATTTTGACACTCGTGGTAATTTTATATCTGCACCGATGGGCAACCTTTACAGATTAAAGATTTAGATTTAGATTGACACTCGTGGTAATTTTATGTATTTTTCGTGTTGTTTTATCTCTGGTATTGCACCCAAAAATAAACAGTTGGACTATTTAATTACTTTTTAATAAATATGTCTTATGAAACAATTTGCAATCTGACAGCCAAGACAAACGTTATAGTTTAAAGGCTGTCAGAGCTAGTGTCCACTGAAAATCTATTCCGATTGGCTAATCAATGGGTTATGGGTTATTATATACGCTATAAAAACATCAAACAGGAACCGGACGAGGGGTTGTTGCGTACATGTATTTCTAGTTAGGTAATCCAATGGTTTCGAATACAATTTAGAAAAAAAACACGCACGAGCGATTTTTTTCAAAGACTATCAAAATAGTACGATTCCGAACGACGAATGCTGTCTGAGGTCTTTGAAAATCGCAAGTGCATGTTTTCGAAATTTCACGAGAAACTGTGCCATATAATAATAAAATACAGGGAAATGTTCGAGATTAATGGACTAATGGCCACAAAGTACCGGTCACAGTGCTCCGTACACTCCGCGCAGGTTTGGTGGTTAAAAACACTTCGTTTCTTTCAGGTTCACTAATAACCATCTAGTCTAGTGAACAGACACTTTACTGGCAATATTATAGTAGAATTCACTTTAAATTTCAACGAAATATACTCCGAGTCTTGGCCGCCATGTTTGTTTTTCCCACGAACGAAAATACCATCATTCAAAATCCGCTAGAATATGATCAGCTATTTCCAGTTTCTATTGTCTTTGAACCAATCAGAAAAGTTTACTACACTAATTTGAATGAATTGTGTTTCCTTTTTACTGCGTTGTCTGCATTGTGTAGAGTGCATTGTGTTACTTTCCTTTTTTCTGCATTGTGTTTCCTTGAAATTACACTGTTCTCATCCAATAAGAATTGAGAATTTGTTTCATGTATATTATTAAGGTGTAAACAACACAGTTCTGGTGCCAGCAACGAAACCCTTACATTAGAGGACTGCGAAGCTCTTTTCGAAAAGTTACAAACAGAATTTTCAGATTTATACAAGGTTAGTAACATTGGATTTATCATTTTATGACCGCGAGAAATTAATTTGGGAAGTTGAATAATTTGAAATTGAGAAATTACAAATATTTATTTTGAATAGGTTTAATTAAGGCCCGGTCGCACTACACAACAGTTACGATACGATAACGGTATGATTAGTAGTTAAAACATGAGCGGCCGATGTTTACGGGTAGTTACAATGACGAGCCGTTGTAACTGCCCATAAACACCGGCCGCGAATAGTTGTAAACGAACTTGTAAAATGAATAGAATGTAACGAACTTGTAAAATAAATAGAATATATGAATATGATGTATACTTTGTTTGGAAGTTGTAGAAACGGTACCGACAAATTATTTTAATCCGAAAAAGCTCAATTTGCTGATATCCTGTGTTAAAGATGCTGACTAAATTTTAATTTTCTTCACGAATTATTAATTTTACAATGTCACCTATAAAATGTAGATCACACTACAACGATACGATGATGATTTATGGACTAATGATTAACAGTAATGATAATGATGATACTAATAATGATAATAATCAATTAATAATAATAATAATAATAATAATAATAATAATAATAATAATTGTAATAATAATAATAATGTAAAACTGCTGTGAGATATGAAAATCCAAACTGATAAGCAGATAGAACATTCCCGGCCAGATACACTAGTACGAAATAGAAAGAAAAGATTCAAGATTTTAAAAGAGAAATAAAGAGGATGTGGCAATGTAAAGATGTAACAATTGTACCTATCATTATTAGAACACTCGGAACAGTAAGCAACCATTTCGATATGTGGCTAGGAGGACTAGACATTAGAATTGATTTCCAGATACTTCAAAAAGCTTGTTTGTTGGGAACTGCAAGAATACTGAGATATCATTGTGTGCTAGACACCTGTAAGGGTACGCGATGTACCTTGATGTTTAGCAATGAAATCCAGCTATAAGATCATGAGCTGTGCGAATAATAATAATAGTAATACTAATAATAATAATAATAATTATGGACTGATGATTTATGGACTTGCACCTGCAATGTTCATCAAATTTTACCATTCCCAAGGAACACGCGGGAATCGTTGAAGTCTCGTATTACCCAAAGCAGAAAAACATTTGCTTTCCAAGGGGTACAATTTATAACCAGCTTCCAATTGAAAAGAAATAAGAACAATCTTATTTAATTTTTAAGACTAAAAGCAATGATGTTGGCTTCGACTATATCATGTATTCTTACCTTTTATTCTTACTTATTTATTTTTATTTATTTTACATGTACTATAATATCCCATCAGGTCCTTCGTTAATACCATGGCCATATCTATATGACTGAAGAATTAACCTGTGTAATTATAGATGTATTATTATCTTTTTATCGTTGACGATACCGATACCGATTTGAAAAACCAGATCATTTTTTTTCAACTGGACGATAACGATAAATTTATTGACCAACCACCGCTTTTGTTTACAATTTTACCATTCGTGCTTCGTCCATTATCCATCTACCAGCGTCCCATCCCTAATTATCACACAACAGTATCGTCATTTTATTATGAATGTTCTGCTAATCGAAGTGGAAAAGAATCTCTTGCTCTACGACATGTCACATTACATGTTTGGAGATGCACGAAGAAAAAAGACATACATGTATAGCAGGCAATAGGAGAGAACAAAGGAGTCAGAATTCGTCTTCATGCGATGATATTTCTTTCACCAGAGCGTATAAAATTCTCACATTCCAACCCTATGTTTAAAATTATCATGCACCAAAAAACGTCTGGGCTTTTTCGTTATCGTTTTTCATTTGTCTAAGCAGCAATAACAGAAGCAGTTCTTCTTCGGATTCAAAATCAACTATTTTGGCGCGTTATGTTGAACAAGTGTTGCCGGGTTTACCGATTTATCGTTGTAGTGTGACCGTACCTAGTTATCGTATCATTAACGTTGTATAATGTGACGGAAACTTAAAGGCCCTATAGTAAAATAAAATATTCATCAAGCATTTGCATCACATGACAAAAAGGAATGTTATGTATGAAACTCTGTTTTCAGGAAGTTCTATGCCTTATGTCTTATCAATGTCATGTTGACACGTCCACCCATGTTAAATTATTATTACTTGTTTATTATTGTTTATCAGTGTTATTTACTATATTATTGTATACTTTATTTTAATAGAGGGCCTGGTCAAGCCTATTGTTTCTGCCTTTAGGCGAATTATTAATTGGCCCGTTTCAAACGACGAACAAAATAATTAGTTTCAGCTAATTTGCATTAGATTCCACGCTTGAAACATACATAAGGCTGTGGTGGCACTGACTATAAATCAAATTTATCTCGTGTAATTTGGATGTAATTTTTATTTTCTTTAGATGTATGAGTTAGTCACCATGGCAGTACCCCTGGTGTTTCCGAAGGTATTATTTGTTGCTGATTTTGTTTGAATGCTGTGTACCAATACAAGTGTGTAGTTGATCGTCCAGGTTGTTGTATTCTTAAGAAAGACTATTGTTAGTGACTGAAATTTCGTGGGCTTAGCGGCGATCATCTTCAGAGACGGTGAACAAAATTACAAGACCGGTGGATCCAAACAGCCTACAGTGTATATATATATATATATATATATATATATATATATATATATATATATATATATATATATATATATATATATATATATATATATATATATATATATATATATATATATATATATATATATATATATATATATATATATATATATATATATATATATATATATATATATATATATATATATATATATATATATATATATATATATATATATATATATATATATATATATATATATATATATATAGATATATATATATATAGATGTATGTATGTATATATATAAATAAATATATATATATAAAGAATTATATATATATTTATATATATATATATACATATATATAAATAAAGACAGTGTGTGTTCTTCCTCCGATTTCAAAACACCAAGAAGCAAGTAGAAAAAAACGAGGCGAACCCGAGTTTTTAATGATGTTCGAGGTATTTTAAAATCGGTGGAAGAACTCTTTGCGAGTGTTTGAACTTGCTTCTTAAACGAACGTATTTTGAGAGAAAACCAACATGGAAGTTGACCAAATGTACATAAAATCTTCGTCCAATTTCAAAATCTTCCTCCGATTTTCTTTGTTTTGAATTATCAATGAGTTTGAGAAGGTTGCTTCAACTTTTTGTTTCTTCCCTTCGTAGATTACATATTTGTTTGAAAGCTGGAATCCTCTTCAAAACCCTAGTTATGGTCTCGATGTTATAAAAAGATGGAAGAAATTACTCGAAGGAGATAAGCCCACTGCATTCACCTTAAGTACCGCTCCATCCTTCGAGACAAACAGGTATGACGAGTTTTTGCGGCGATCACGTGAGATTCTTGGTGTCTATTGAATGTCAAAATTGTATCAAAATTATATATATATATATATATATATATATATATATATATATATATATATATATATATATATATATATATATATATATATATATATATATATATATATATATATATATATATATATATATATATATATATATATATATATATATATATATATATATATATATATATATATATATATATATATATATATATATACTATATATATATATATATATATATATATATATATATATATATATATATATTCAAATACATATATGGAAAAAGTGACATTCCCTTAATATTATAATAAATCCTCTCTAATATTAATTAATATATATATATGAGAGAGAGAGAAAAAAAAACTACACAGCCTGTTTCCTCCTATAGCATTAGACAAACTACAACCTCAGGGACAATATATTTTCACCAAGTCTCGTATAAATAATAAGCGTTTTCAGAATACATTCATTTCAGCTATATTGCTGAATGTATAGTTTATAATATTTTTATATTTTCTTTTTAATCCATTGTAAATTACGCAATTCAGTCTTTTAGGTAGCCTCCTTCGCAGGCATCACCGCGCTCCACTGAAACGAGTTGTTCCGGCCGGGTAGGGATAGACGCGGGGGGACTGGGGCGGGAAATGGAGGAGGCTATCTTTTAGGCTGCTATGTGATTTATTAATCAACCTATATATATATATATATATATATATATATATATATATATATATATATATATATATATATAATTAAGAAATAGAAAACATTTTCCGTGTTTACATACAGTTATATAAACACGAGTGGAAGTTTGGGAGAACGAGAAATCATAGTGGGAACACGAGCCCGTAGGGCGAGTGTTTCCACGCGATTTCGAGTTCTCCCAAACTTCCACGAGTGTTTATATAACGTATGGGAACACGGAAAAAAATTATTTCTATTTCTTTTATAAAATAACCCGTAGAAAGCAAATAAAATGTACAAATATCGTTTTTATCAACACGTAAATTATCCTTACTGCGTATGATGGCGCCGTGATGTCTAATTGATGGCGTATGATGGCTAATTGATGGCGTATGATGGCTAATTGATGGCGTATGATGGCTAATTGATGGCGTATCACGATGGCGTAATCCATCCATGTTATATAGCCTGATATAAACACGGTAACTGACCAATCACAGCGTGCGTAAGACACGACTTATTTTATAAATATATATATATATATATATATATATATATATATATATATATATATATATATATATATATATATATATATATATATATATATATATATTATATACCCAAAAAAAGATAATTTTATTCATTTCAAATGGACTAGTACTAAATTTGTGTTTGTTTTTTGAAATTAGTATGGATACATATGAGAGACTTATCTGGGAAGTTTGGATGCCACTCTTGAGACGAAGTATCAGGTAATATTGGCATTTAAAATACGAATAAAAAGTATAATCTAAGTTGGTAATCCTCTGCAAACGCAAATTTTTACTGCAAACTGGTGAAAAGACGGGATTGTTCGTGTCATGTGTTGTTTTTTTCAGGAATAGTGAGAGTTATTATATTTTCTTGTTGCATGGCCTGGCTCGTCTTTCTGACTGTTCTTTACAAACCGACAAAAACTGATCATTACAGAACAACTGAAATGTGTTTTTTTTAAATTGGGATAAATTGAGGAAATGTGAGGAATGTAAAAGAGCCATATAATAAAACCTTATTATAAATACCTTATAATAAAACCTTACGGAAAAATTACCTGACCCTGGCGTTGGTTTTTTCTCTGTACTGAAAGACAACCGCCATCAGTGTTGGATTACATTATGCGACGTTACCAAAACTATTTCCACCTTTTTAGGACACGATTCTTTCTTTCGTGAATTTTAGTTCTAAATGTCGCCTTCTTTTTTTCCAAGTATATGGAACCCTCGAATTTGCGATAAGCTGGTCGAACTACTCGAGAATTGGCTTCCTCTTCTTCCTTCTTGGATATATAATAATATTCTCGATCAAATACTCCTGCCGAGGTTACAGGTTTGTTTGCAAGCTCGATTATGTACTATTTACTGTAATAATTACAAACTATATATAGAAACTTATTATTAACTATGGAACTACAAGACATGAACATTGTTTTTTCTTCAGAAAAACACCGCCTTATCGCGTCACTCGGTGCTAATCGATATCTATTTAAAGGGGAACTGTACCAAAAAAATAAACTACTTTTAAATAAAAGGCCTTTAAGTATAATGTTTAGAAACTTTAATAGTTTCACGGTATCTGCTCTTGTACTCGAGAAATAACGTTTTCATCCTCGTATATTTTATGCTTCTGGACGTCGCCATTTTGCTCAGACTCGAGGTCCTGCGGGGGTTTCAATGTTGACGTCACTTGAGTGCAAGGAAGAAAAGACAAGCACTCAATGACGGCAAAATTGAAAAGAAAACGACCGTTGTACATCAATCTTGAGCCGTCGAAAAAAACTCGAACATGGCGGCGTCCAGAAGCGATGAAAACGTTATTTCTCGAGTACAAGAGCAGATACCGTAAAATTATTAAGATTTCATTGTACTAAAAGGTCTTTTAATTCGAATTGATTTATTTTGGGGTAAAGTTCCCCTTTAGATAACAGAATACGTTTACCCGGGTCTCTATTTAACCAATATAAAGTTGCTAGCTTGCTTGTCTCTATACTGTGATGGGAACATGAATGGCGTCATTTCATCCGGGAAAGGAAAAGCCGACTTTGTTCCGTGATTGTTCGATTGAAACGGCGTCATTCGTGTTTCTATCACAGTGCAGAGACACAAACGCCATTTTCTATTTGTTTTATAAAATAGAAAGTGTCTTACGACCAAAATGAAAATAAAATTATTTGTGTATCTGTAATCTGATAAAGAATGAAGCTCGACAAATCAGAGCCTGTGTAAGACACTTGTTATTTTGTAAGATGTAATTGAAACCCTTTTGATCTAATCAAAACATGAGATAGTTAATTATTCGCTTTCGTTCGAGTGCTTTCCCAACTTTTCAGAGGCGTAGGAATCGGGGGGAGGGCCTGGGGGATCTTGAGCTCCCACATTCATAATTTCCAACAATTATTTGATAAAATAATTCAGAAACAATTTCGTATATTTTATTACTTACGCAATGGGGGTATAACGCTTTTGATTTAAGGTGGCTCCCTATGGTTTTAAAAATAATGCTTAACTATGTTAGCTAAATTGCCCTTGGCGATTTATAAGATTAGTGACATCCTCACAATTACTTTTGTGTTGTTATTTACCTTTTCAAGATCGTTTATGGCAATAACGAGTCGAAAATATAACATTTGTTTTATATTTCTCGCCATTTTTTATATTTCTGCCATTTCTTTATATTTCTGCCATTTCTCGCGTTTTCTTCAGTAAAATTTCTTTGAACATCGCAGTCTTGCTGGAATTGCTTCCAGAAACATTTTAGTGAAAAATAAATGTATGGTTGTTCAGATGGGTTTGTCAATATCGCCAAATGTATATATTTTTTATTATCACACAGAGAGAAGTTGATTTGTGGAATCCTTTAACTGACACAATTCCTGTTCATTCATGGATCCATCCATGGCTACCTTTGATGGGTGAGTTTGTTCTTCAAAAACTCTCTCTCCTCCGCAGAGGCTTCCAATACGGTAGAGGAACACGGGCGAGGGGAGGGATGAGGACTCTACCAGATTTCACAGCCATTCCGCACGTTGTAAGCAATAAATTATTGGCATTATTTTAGCATTGTACCCAATAAGTTGTTGGATTGTAACCAACCCCAAAACAACAAAGGTCTCTAACCCCCCGGCTAGCTAGTATTCATTAAAATTAATTACTTATTTATTATCCCGTCCGTAAATTACATATAATATTTTCCTAATATTAGTAGACTAGTGAGAGAGACTTATTAATAGATATTATGAATGTGGGATAATAGTAATAATTGACTTATATATTAATGCGCTATACAATCATAACATTAATATACATATCCAATAAACTTATTGGTTATAATGCTATTAAACTTAATATAATATATATATAATATTAATATTATTATATATGTGCAACGGTGTGCATATATATTATTATCTTATTATATTATTACTCGGCGATATTTATTTGCAATCCGTATTATTAATATCTCGTTATTATCCTTATTGTTTATTATTCTAATTTTATTTTTATTCAGGATTACGTGCGACCAAGAGCGTTTGGCTGACGTCTTAATTTTTTGTTCAACATGAACGTTCATTAATATGATCAACATGGAATTATTGTTTAACGTACGTCATGTTGCTCTCGAATATATCAAAGAAGATTGGCACTCCCTGGTTTGCGCCATATTAACTGAAATCTGTAGATGCTTCCCCTCTCTCCTCTCTTCCCTTCCCCTCGCCCGCGTTCCAAAATTTCGATCGATGGTTTTTCTCTATTCCATGAATTACCCTTCAGCATTCCCTAAACCCGTATGTCATGTTGTCTCTGCGGAATAGAGTCAACATGAATTGAATCTCGTGTAGAATTTAAATAATTACACATTTTAATTATCCCTGCCGAAAGTGATAATCTCGCTGAGGTTATCACAGAAGTTTATATTGTTATTAAAATCGTAGGACCAACGTTATATTGATCCGGCAGACAAACATTATTAATTAATTTCCAGCATATTATAATGCCAAAATAAACAGGTTTTTACGAAGGGTATTATTAATTATATATTAATATGTGTTATGCACATTATCTAAGTGCCTATAATAATTTATTAACACGCTATAATATATATATAAAGCTGGTTTCCACGAAGGCGTGTACAACAATATATAAATAAGTAATATATTATTAACAGTAAAGAATGGTATTACTAGCTAACAATGTCAATATAATAATAATTAATAAATTCATTATAATAAAGATTATTATTTCGTTATTATTTATGTATTTTAAATTTATTTACATAAACGTTATTAATGACATTATTCATTTTGCATGTTCAAAGTATAGCCGAGATTTTCTCTCAACATGAATCATTCTTTAGTACGTCAAAGTGTTGCTCTATCGAATATGCCCCATCAAAGAAGATTGCACTCCTGGTTTTGGCATGCTATTTGGCCTATATCTGGCAGATGACTGTCCCCTCTCTCCTATATTTTCCCATCCCCTCGCCCCTTATAAGTAAAAAGATTTGTGAGACTCTTTGGTTCCCATATTATTTAAATTTTAAAACATGATGCCGCATTTTCTTCTTCGAGCTTGAAGTCATTGCCCATCCTACCGCATTAGACTCGGAGGGAGAAAGTCCAAAACTAGTCTTTCACACTCGTGTAGAATCGGTTAAATATACACATTTAACGATCATAATCTACGAAAACGGCCTTTGAAAGTGATTCTCGGCTGAGGATCTACAAAACGTCAAATAACTTTGAGTAGGCCGGGGTTACCAAAACATTTTGGTTGATCCGGACACAAAAAAGGAGCCGGGTGCCTAATTTCGTTAGCAATTATAATGCCAAATAAACAGGACGACGAGTAGAGTTGTTTCAACGAGTTGAGGACGAGCGCAATATACAGGGCGTGCGATGGAGGGGAATTGGGGACCATTCTGATTGCGAAACATATTACATATTCCGTCTACCACAACGGTCCCAACACAGAAAGAGCCACCAGCTACGTGTGCTAAAAAGCCGCCAACTTAAATAAACCTTAAATAAACCTTTAATTATCTCTTCAGGTGAAAGACTCGAGGTATTATACATTCCAATACGCCATAAGCTAGCTACGGCATTAACGAACTGGCATCCATCAGATCCGTCGGCAAAAATGATTCTTGAACCGTGGATTAAGGTAAGTTAAATGAGACGATGTATTTCAAGCCACGGGTGTATCTTGTCGTTTACCCCATCAATCGTGCTAATTTATAAGTGGTTGCGTGGAAACAGTCCTTACATGAACGACTGTATTAAAGGTGTTCGGACGTACTTAGATTTGCTGATCTTATAACCGTTGCTAAGGAAGCTTAAAATTAATATTTTTGCCATAGAATTTCAATGATTTAAGAATCCGTCAAGACAGTCTGTTCGTGCTATATGTGGACAAAACTCTTTCGTTTGGTAATGTCATATTATTATTACGTCATCATGACGACACCGAAAAATTAAAATTCCTATAATCTTCGAAGGTTTTTAAGTAAAATTATTTTTTTCACATGCCATTAGAATCTGGACTGTTATCTTTAAAAAAGTTCGTATGGATTTTAAGAATTTCTAAAAAGTAGCCGGGATATCGAATTTTTATGGTTAATAAACAATATAATAGATTACTTCAGTTTTATTTAATTTATCAACAAATCCATACGTATACTTTTTGTAGGAAATAATTTAGGTTTACATGACACTCACAAATGTAGCATAATGTCAAAAATGCCGAAAATTATAGAGTTTTTATGACGTCACCAGACGAAAGAAGTTTACCTACATATTCCACACATACAATATCTTGGTTATACCTTGAATTTATTGTCCACTCACGAAGTATATTGCACGCTAAATGACCTGTCCTTAGCAACCGGTTGTGTACAACGGAGTACGTCCGAACACCCGTCAAGTTCCGCTGTAACAATGTAAGCTGTTAACGGTCGCAGCATTTCCATACCACATCGTATCACATTATTGGGCCGTGTTGTTGCGTAGTTGGCCAAGCAAAGGCAACGTGTTGCCTTACTTTAAAGTGGTACTACGATCAAAATTTTACCTATCGATATTTTTACGTATTTATAAAGCAGGGCTTCTAATTATTACTCGGACGAAACCGTTTTGTGATTCGACGATTGCAAGTATTATTTTTCTGACTCCGGATCTGGAGTTGTTACGTCCGCCATTAATCGATCATGTTCCTGACCAGCGTAACGAAGTGACGTCAGATTCTCAACGCGAAGACTCCACATGGCTAATTCTTCAAGTAAATCAAGGTCGTTTTTTCAAATTCTTCGTCTGAAAGGCTGGACATTTCATCTACTTCGCGAAGAAAACAAGAAATTAAACAAGTAACCTCGACTGAAATTCAGGCGTAGCATTGAGAATCTGACGTCACAAACAATATTACCTTTTGAAATTGCGGGCTCACTTGGAACACGTTCTTAGTAATGGTGGCCTAAATAGTAGTGATCTCAGAGCTCAAAATACTTACTTCAAAATACTACAGTATTTTTTAGTTTTTTTTACATCGATGATCACTTTCGACCCTGAAATACTATTCTATGCTAAAGAAAATCTAACGGGGGTGAATTTTCATCGTAGTGCCACTTTAAACGGTTTGTTGATGTGCAACGGGATAGTCAAACCGGCGCAAGATTTCCACACAACAATATTCCACGGCGCGGTGTTTCATCGAAATGTTACGACCTTTAAGCAGGGCTTTAATTTGTCTAGTATAAAGATATTAGAGAGACCGAAGAAGATGCCAGTGTTTTAGTTGCTGATAAATTAATCTTTTCCATATCACGAGTATTAAGCAGTGTTAAACTCCCTACAAACGTTTATTCTACATTTATTACAGGTTTTCTCTAAAGGAACCTTGGACGCATTTGTACTTCGTTCAATTTATCCTAAACTGTCGCAGTGCTTGTCAGAATTTGTGATTAACCCTCATCAACAACATTTAGGTAAATAACACCATAATAGTACTACATTTTCTCTCTCCGTTTGTCAGTGAGTTGTTAGTAAGGAAAGGATTCTCAAAGCAGTTTATCGGGAGAAAGTTCTACGAGAGAAAGATGAGGGTAAATATAAGGCAGCGATCATGGAAGAGAGGAAGCAAAGATATCTGGATAAACCCCTACAGGGTCAGTTGTTCAAGAATACTGAAGAGGTATAAACGATTAGACATCACGGGAGTGGCTCAAAAGAGGAAGGTTAAAAAAAGAGACAGAAGGATTGATAATGGCGGCGCAAAATCCAATCCTAAGGTCAAATCAACATAACGTCTCAGATCGATAAGCAAAATATACAGTCTGCGTGCATGATGTGTTGGGTGAGATAGGAGTCAATAAGCCATATCGTAGCGGAATGTAAGATGCTGGCCCAGAAGCAGTACAGGCTTTGGAGGCGTGATAAGGTTGCGCAAATAATCCACTGGCAGCTCCACGAGAGGTGCGTCTTGGAAAGGAAGGCCAAATGGTATAATTATGAACCAGAACCAGTGCTCGATTCAGACAAAATGAAATTTCTATGGGACTTTAGGATGGAGAGCGACTGCCCTCTTTAGCATAAAAGTTACTGTATGCGGCAGTCACTAATCGGTAATGCTTGGATGCGTTAATATACACAGGTTCAGTAATATGTTACTCTAATAGTAATAATAATAATAATATGTAATGTAAATAAATGTAATAATATAATGCATGTAATGTAATGTAATGTAATGTAATGTAATGTAATGTAGTGTAAATAATGTAATGTAATGTGAATAAAATGTAATAATAATAACAGGTTCAGTTAATATGTTACAGGTTCGATTCCTGTACGGGACTCAGAATCATTTTTCTGAGGATATGAGCTTGATGATCGTCCACGTATCGTCTGTTTAACCCTCTCCCACATTCACTACAACATTGTGAATATTAACGCATCCGAGCATTACCGATATATAGTGACTACCGCATAGGCAGTACATATATCAATTGAACCAGTACATCATTGTAACCTTCGCTCTCCATCTGAGTCTCGTTAGCTCAATGGTTAGAGCGTCTCACCGGCAATCAGGAGGTTACAGGTTCGATTCTTGTACGGGTCTCTGAATCATTTTTCTGAGGATATGAGCTTGACGATCGCCAAGTATCATCTAAACCTGATATTGTTGTGCTGAACAAAGACGAATTTGGATGGGCAAAACCGTAAAAGTCGTACCCATTATAATTAGCGCGTTAGGTACCCCCAACCAAAGGGCTCGGAGAAATGAATGGGGTGATCGAGATGTCAAACCTGTTAGAACTGTTGCAGAGGGCATGTTTATTGGGATGAGCTAGGATTTTAAGAAAAGTTATGTGGAGAACATAAGGTTGAAGCATGTTATGGCAAGGCAGCTAACGCCACGGGAATTAAGATAATCATAATCATAATAATAATTATAATAGTAAGTACAGAAAGCCCTGAACAGAATTTGGAAAATACATAAATCACGCAAGTCCCGAGCGATCGAGTTTTTTTGACAGCTAGACATCTTGAATTTTAAAGACAGCTTACAGTATCTTATTTTCGCATTAGTTGTGCCGTTTCCGGATATTTAACAAACCGTCCGGGAGATTTAACGGCATTATAGGAGAAGGAAAAAACTGGACAGAAAATGAAAGAAGAGTTCGAGAAGCGGAAAAATAAAAAAGAAGCTATCCATAGCTAAACCTGCGCTAGAAAGAATTAAAGAAAACAGGAAAATCACGAAAAAATAGAATATAGATAGAATATACAGCAAAATTAGAGGAAGAATGTACGATAGCTTGTAAACTACATGGAGAAGAACAAATGAAACCTCAGAAAGATGAAAGGCGTATTTGGGAGAAGAAACAGGAGGGTCATGGGCGCTGAACAAGCAGTTCCAAATTACAAATTGAAAACATTTTCGAAGCTTAGTACCGTACTGGAGATCACTTTGGGAAGGAGTAAGGACGGGAGATACTTCTACAAAATGGCTGGAAGTGGCCAGAAGTCCTATCAATGACCGTATACTATTATCCCCAGAATGTGTGCCGGAATCGTTCTGGATACGGAATCGATGTGGATGAGAAACGTAATTGGAACGCGCTGCGTCGCAGAATTATTATATATAAGCTTGGATAGATTACAAGAAAGCCTTTGACATGGTCCCTCGTTCTTTGATCCTTGAATGTTTGGATATATTTAAAGTGTCTAAGAACATGACAACATTGATTAGGAACTCTATGAAGCATTGGAGAATGGAATTGACGTCGGGAGGAGAAAAGTTGGGAGAGGTTAACGTTAAGAGAGGTACTTTTTAAGGAGATAGCCTTTCACCCATTTTGTTTGTACTGGCACTAATTCCATTATTAACTATCCTCAATAAAACGAAGGATGGCTATGTACTAGGAAAGAATAGAGGAAAGATCAACCACCAATTATTAAGTTAGATGGAAAGAGCATGAGACAACTTATTTCATTAGTGCAAACAGTAAGGATATTTAGTGACGATATTGGAATGGAATTTGGAATTGAGAAATGTGCATGCAATGATTCAGATGAAAAGGGGGGAAATGGTATCTAGTGAGGGAATAGAGTTACCAAGTAGAGAGAAGATTAAGTCACTGGAAGAGGATGAAGGATATAAATATTGGGGTGTGTTAGAAAGTGACAAAGTGAAAAGCAAAGAAATGAAATCCATTATGAGAAACAAATACTTTCGCAGAACACGGAAGATTTTGAAATCGAGTTTGCATGCAGGTTACATAATCCAAGCTACAGTATCAACTCAAAGGCTGTGTTTCATACTCTATGGTGTTGGAATTATAGAATGGACTAACTTAGAACTACATGAGACGATGGACCGAAAATCTAGGAAACTGTAAATTATATACCGAAGCATGCATCCACAGGCAGATGTAGATCAATTGTACTGGAAACGAGCAGAAGGCGGTAGAGGATTGCAGCGTGTTGTGGAAACATTGCATTTAGAAAAGAGTAGCTTGGGATTCTACCTGAAAGAGAAGGATGAAAAGCTATTGAAAGAAGTGGTTAAGGAGGGAGTTATGAACGATAGCACGAACCATGAGATAAAAGGAAAAAAAGAATTGATTGAGGAAAGAAAGTCAAACTTCAACTGTAAGAAGCTCCACTCTGTGTTATTTAAAGAGACAAAAGATGTGAGAGATGAAAAAGGAAGCTACTTGAACAAGGAAACAGAAGGACTAATATTAGCAGCACAAGACCAAGCTATTAGAACGAATTGGATTAAACGAATGATTGACAAAGCAGTATATCACCGAAGTGCAGAATGTGTGGAGAAGCAGACGAGACAGTCAGCCATGTCGTGTCATAATGTAAACAATTCGCGCAAAATGAATATAAGAAATCGAGACTTGACAAAGTAGCTGCAATCATCCACTGGGACATGTGCAAAAAATATGGTTTTCCTCACACGGAAAAAAGTTACGAACACTATGTTGGCAGTGACATAAAAGTGCTAGAGAACGAAGAAGTAAAAGTTATGGGATTTAGTAAAAAATAGGCCATAATAAGCGTGACATTCTGATACTGGATAAGAAAACGAGAACCTGTTTTATAATTGATATAGCGTGCCCATTTGACACAAGAATTGTGAGAAAAGAGCGAGAGGACGTTGAAGTCTACACGGACCTTAAATATGAGATATTGAAATATTGGAAGGTGAAGTAGAGATAGAGCTGATAGTAACAATCATCGTTGGTGCCCGTGGATTGGTAACCAGAAATTTAACTATCAATCTTAAGAAAATCGATTTCATGCCAGGAATAGAACCATTACAGAAAACCTGCTTGTTGGGAACAGCCAGGATCTTAAGAAAAGTACTCGACTGTTGAGTTAAATTAAATATTGAGCTATTAGAAGGACAAAAGTGTAGATACAGTTTGCTATATAAGTCACGGGATGTGACCTGATGGTAATTAGATACTTTTCCGGAAATTACAACAAATCCGTGTAAATCAGATATAACAATTATATTTATTCTTCCCTTTTATCTACCTCAGATTTATTCTAATGCTGAATAACGCTTATTACTCTATAGAACCATTCAATTGGGTGATGGCGTGGGAACATATAATTCCTTTCCAACATTTTGTCAGCTTATTAGAAAAACACTTCTTTCCTAAGTGGATGCAGGTAATTAAAGATAAATAGTAATAGTTATTTTTAACTCGTGGATATGCGAAGTATATAGGAATATTGGAGTGGGTCCATTGTGTCACTCGCTCGCTCCCTCGCTAGCTCGCTGAGGCGTTAGCAATCGGAAACCAATCGGTACAGTATCGGATTCCCTCGATGTCATGAATTATCAGTGAACGTTTTGTGCTCAGTTAGATCATGGTTAAATGTTTGAAGTGAGTGAGTCTATTGAAAGTAAGAACTGACAGAATACTCTCAAGCATAATAGTGAGCGAAGTAGAATGTTTCACCGAATTGGCCACGTTGAGCAATTTGGATGTAACGAGACATTTTTGCATCAGTGAAAGATAATTATCCTTGACCATGGACAGTTTATGTCATTAAAAGTACAGATGAATGATTATTGTAAAAGTTAAAACCGTTAAAAAAGTTGTGTGGGAGACTGAAAACGACGTACAAAACCGCGTAGGGGACTGAAACTGCCGTACTTTTTCCCAGGCCAAAGACCAGAACATACAGTAGTCCTCCAGTTAACAAATAGATTCCATTTTGCCGTTGTCTGTTCAGTTATATATGCACACATGAGAACGGTTAAAACAAAAAAGTGACCCATGAGACGATAGTAGAGTGGGTCACTGATGTTCTTCCACGATCTGATGTCTTTTGTGTATCTATAATTGAACAGACAACAAAATTGAATCCATTTGGTTTATACAATAAAAATTGAAGACAAACCGTTCAAAATGCTTATTGAAGCTCTTAGGGATTTCTGGGGAATGGAAAAAGACAAAAGCAGTCATCTGACGTGATCTGACGTGAGCTGTGCGTCTGTCCTCTAATATAGATCATGGTTAACAACCAATGAGAATGTACATATAGTAAACAGGTTATTGTATAATTATAGAGAGCTCACTGTCGTAAGCATGCGAGGAAACAATTGTGTGAACAGAGGTAGAATAAGTACAAGGACGAGTCAAGAACGTTGGTTTTCTGTTGCGTCTAACTCTTTTAATTGTGCATAATCAGGAAACCTTATTCAAGAACTCGAAATGGTGGGCATTCGTATCCGTGTATTTTTCAATATAGTATGTTTTTGCTTCCAAGGTTTTGAGAAATTGGCTATGCAATCGTCCAAACTACGATGAAATTACAAAGTGGTAAGTATAGAGCTACCTAGAGTACACTCGATCATCAGCATGCATGAATTGTCTATATATGAAGACAAAAACAACGTTAAAAAAAGAATAGAAAATTAAACAAAAGTCATACTATCATAGATACCTCATTAACCTCGTTTGCTCGGTCTGTACGGAAAATACTTTCACTTACTTATAATTTGTAGAAGATGTTCGAAGATTTATGTGGGAAGTAAAACATCGTTTAGAAAAAGATTTAGCAATCATAAAGAGTAGCGCTAATACAAAGAGGAATAGCAGGAGAACATTTGTATGCACATTTTTACCAAACAGATCACCTGGACTATTGAAGATATGTTAGTTAAGTAATTGATAAAACGGCTATGAGTGAAGCAACTACGAGAGTTTTTGGGCGTATAAACTGAATTCGTTTATTCCTAGGGAGCTTTATCTTAGGGATTTTTTGTAATATTTGTAATATTAAATGAATTTGTAATTATTTTTTAGAATATATAAATAGAGGGACTTGCTCCGAAACGTTGAATAAAGACGCCCCGAAACGTTATAAAGTTTTTAAAGTATATATATATATATATATATATTTATATATATATATATATATATATATATATATATATATATATATATATATATATATATATATATATATATATATATATATATATATATATATATATATATATATATATATATATATATATATATATATATATATATATATATATATATATATATATATATATATATATATATATATATATACTATATGCATCTGATGCACTGTTGTTCTTCAAATTTCCTCTTTAGGTACATGGGATGGAAGACGATGTTTGACGATGAACTGCTAAACAATGTTACCGTAAAAGGTAAATTGCTGTTTTTATTCATGTTTAACCCAAACATAGTATAAAAAGTGCGTTTCTGCACACGGTTCTTTAAAAAATCCTGTTTAATCTCGAAGTTTATTTTTTATGCATGTCACTTGAATGTCGAACTACTGGATGAAGCAATTAGTTCGCATTAACTTAACATGTTAACGCAGCTCAATGATCATTTTGCTACAACTGGATCTAATATAGCCAATTGTATTCCGTTGGTAAATAAATCTTTCAATTATGAATTTCTGTATGAACTCCAGCACAATAGTTTTACAGCAGAAGAAATAATGGATGAAATCAGCAATCTTAACCTATAATAAGGCCACTGGCCTATATAGTATTCCTACTAAAATGATTAAAATTCCTAAGGTTCTTTTAAGTTATCCCTTGAACTACTTATTTACTTATTCGCTTTCAATGGATGTTGTACCAGATAAATTGAATAGTTCTACTTTTATAAGAGTGGCAGTCGTTTGGTGGTATCTAATTATCAACCTATATCATTGCTTTCTATTTTTGATAAAATCTTGGAAAAGCTGATCTATATATAGGGTTAATTAAATACCTGGATAAATATACTATACTGAATGCGAGCCAATGAGAGTTTGGTTTTCGTCGTGGTTATTCTACTACTCAAGCTATTTTAATGATGACACATAAATTTATAGAAGAGAGCTATAGAAGATAAATAGTTATCGTGTGGTTTCTTTTTAGATTTAAGTAAAACGTTTGACACCGTTAACCATGAAATTATAATTAGTAAGCTTGAAAACTATGGAATTCGAGGTTTAACAAAAAATTGTCTAGTTCATATGTAAATAATAGGATGCAATTTTTGTCGATAGGTAGTGATAACTCAGATTACCATTCCATGCATGGTAACATGTGGAGTTCCACAGGGTTCGGTTCTTGATCCACTTCTCTTTCTTCTTTTTCAAAATATTATTTTTTAGTGTTATCAATTTTAGTATCTTCAATTATTATACATGCAGGGGAAATAAAATATGTACTGGACCTTAATTCATATGAATGATCTATTGGTATCTCTAAAAACCGCCTGCGCCACTGCTCACTGAATTTCGTAAAGCGTTTGAATCTTTACTCGTTGAATTATCCCGTCTGGCTGCTAATGAGTTAACTGTGTTCCTGGGTAGGCCAATTATATCTAGACACCTGTTCTGTAATCTGTACACTTTCGATATCTTCCTCCAGGTATGCAGGTAGCCCCCCCCCCCCCCCCCCCCCAGATTGGTGAAGCATACTCGAGCAACGGTCCGATCTTTGCTTATAAATCTACACTTTCATTCTAATGGCATTGAATACAATTGCAAAATATTAACAACAAATCTTATAGAAATGTCCGAAATGAGTTAACTTGGTATGGATGGACAATTGCTTTAGCATTATTGTGATTACCTTTTGAATTGATCTTTGGTTTATAGCGCAGTTTAACCGTGGTCTAGACATTATGAATCAAGCTGTTTCTTCACCTGGAAGCCTACACCAACCTGGTGCTCGGGAAAACGTCGCATATTTGACCAACACAGAAAGAAGGTAATGAAAAGTCGGATTAGAGATCAAGAAAACCAAGCGACGCTAGGAATGCGAGCGGCCTTCGCAGTGTGAGAAAGAAGTGAAAACATTTAAACCCGTTTACACTGTGGGGAATTTTTCGTACTACCCGGATAATTTATTTAGTTTGAAACGGGTCAGCGGTGCCAAATTTTATCTGTGAGGCATTGAGGCCTGATTTCAGTCATCAGCGGGGAACCAATTGAAGGCTGCCATCTTGGATAAATTGGGGGGCAATTTTATAGTTATTAGATTTATTTCATATTAAAACAATCATTTTGATCTTTTACTCAGCAGAAAATGGTCTAAATGACAATAGAACCACAGACTTAATCGCCAAATGGACAAATAGTGAATAGTGTTTTGGACCGCGAGGTTCTCTGATTGCAGAAAAAGGCCTGGAATCAAGACGTTTGCCCTCCAATTTGCCGCAGTGCCCCCCAATTTTCCCAAGATGGCGGCGCCCAATTGGTTTCAATTTTAGAGCTCCTGTTGATAACAGAAATAATTTTATATTATTACTGAAAGGATTTACCCTCCTTAAATAAAGCTATCTACTCTTCCCAAATTCAGGCCCCAATGCCCCCTCTAGTCTGATATATGATCTCTATGCGTGCTAAACCAAAAATGCATCCGTGGTCAGGCCTTTTAAAAGGTATACAAATCGAATACTCCAAAAGTTTCATGTACTACCAAAATAGTGTGTAGTAGGTCTAACGTCTCGAGAGTGAAACAATTCACCGACCACGAAGGGCCTTTGCTCGAAACGGTTGGACTTCTTACTCATTATTTTGGCAGTACATCAACCTTTTAGAATATTATTTTTGTATTTCTACAATAACCTGTTTAATATGCGCATTATCATTGGTTGTTAGCCATGATCTATTAGAGGACAGACGCACAGCTTACTCAGATTACGTCAGATGAGTTATTTTGTCTTTTACAATACCCCAGAAATCCGTAAGAGCATCAATAAGCATTTTGAACGGTTTGTCTTCATTTATTGTATAAAACAAATAGATTCCATTACAAATTTGATTGGACAAAGCTGTTTATAGCTCATTAATCTATGCACTTTTAATTGGAATGTATAGTAGGCAGCGATGAAATTACCAGGGCTTGCTGGAAGGCTCTTCTGCCCGCCCTTTGTCCTCTCTGCTATCTTAGTCCATGAAGCTATATAGTTAGAACATCGCATTACCAAATCTCCTTGAATCTCATGTTTTAATTCGTTAAACTTTATTATGTTAATTGTCATTTTTAGAAGAGAAGCGGAGGCTAATTCAACTATTGGCAAACAAAAAACAAAAGTACGTACAACTGTTATTCGTCTTATCCTGTTGTGGATTCGCAACTTTAGCCTGAACAATATTTTGCTATTTCCATTACCTTCATACGATTATACTTCAAAATATCACGAAACAACTCGTATGTTTAGGTCGAACCAATGCGAAACACCGCAACACAAAGTATCCCGACAAATTTCAAAGATTTGTTAGAAAAAATGGTAAGTATCTGTGTTGTTGTTATTGAAATGAATGATATTCGGCAAAGAGTTTCCTTTTCTCCGTGTCTGCAGTTCAGTTTAATATCAAGGATTTTTGACAAAACAACGGCCTAGAATCATCCAGAGTAGTATGTCGACTCCTTGTTACAGGCCCTGGTACAATAAACAAGTATTGGACTGAGTTAAGCGTGGTAGCGAGAATCTATTAGGGCTGATATTTTCATGTTATCTGCCGAGAAGTTGCCATGCTGAAATCAGTTATACTTTTGCTATTTCAGGCTAAAGAATATGACATCGTTTTCTTACCCATCACTGGTCGCCGCCACGAAGGCAAAGCTCTCTACTCCTATGGAAAACTTACGATCTTCATTGAGCGAGGAGTCGTATTTTACCAAGCGCCAAATGGAAGTTTCCACCCTGTATCTATAACGAACCTGGTCAATCTAGCCAAGTAACACAAGCTCGATGATGTACTATATATTTATGACCGTAAGATGCTCTCGCGGTCAAAACGCCACTTTTGCCCCCAAAAAGAACATGAGCTATTATGTGGGGAAGTCGTGATAGCTCATTGGTTGAGGGCAGCGACTTTCCAATAAAAATATGCAGTTTTGAATTACTGAAATTCACGCTGGAATTTTTCCTCATTAAAATTCAGGAATACTAGGTTTAAAAATATTTTTAAAACGTGCATAATTAATATGCGAAAGTCGTGATAGATCAGTTGTTACGGCCTGTGACTTATGAAATATGCGGTTTTTTCATCACTGAAATTCATACTGTTATTTTTCTTCATTAAAATTTAGGAGTGCTAAGTTTAAAATCGATTTTAAAAACATGATTATAATATGTGAAATTCCTGATAGCTCAGTGGTTAAAGCCGCAATAAAAATATTTCCTGCGAATAAAGGTAACTAGGAACTTATATTAAACGGCCTCGTAGAAAGCCGAAAGACAACTTCATCTGATTTGACAACGCAGATTAACAACATTGTGCCCCTTCTGACAATGAAGATATCAGATAGAATGTAATTCATTCACTTCGGTACATAAATGAACTAGAAGGTGAAAAAGAGATCGAACAAGCGCAGAGTTGGTATGACCGGTCTTTGAGTTAAAAAGGCAAGTAATTGAATTCCTTGATAAGGCAAAGAAATTAGAAACACCTATATAGATTGGAAAGCTGGTCGTATATGTCCAGCAAATCCCATAAATCAAGGCACTCTGTGAGTCCAGTAGCATCCACAAGAGCAAAATTAGTTGCATGAGTTCAAGCAAGAGCTGCAGTACTGTCGGAGATAAAGTTTGTAAGTAAAATAATACATCATTTAGAAACCCTTTGGGGAGTTAAAATAATATATTGCACCTCGTACAACCATTTCATAGTGCACCGAATCACTCTACCATGCATGCTCTACTTTCAGATAATCCTTTTACTCACTCTATGTGTAGGAGACCGGAAGTGATTACCGAAAACGTTCACGCAAGTAAAAATTAAAAAAATTACTCGGGACGAACGACTATAGTTCGACAGAGAGATTGTAAGGATAAAGCAGTTGAATAAAACTTGTGTTGTTCAAGATTGTTGGCCGTTATTAAAGCTGTTGGCGAGGTAACAGTTTGGAAGTCCCATCGAGACATAATACTGAAAACGGTAAGATACGTGCGAAGATACGTGTTTACGATTTTTGTTGAACTTTATACATTAAGTAAAATCCGAACAATGTAAACGATGCCAGAATGGTTTTGGGAGGACGGACAGCCAAGAGTCCACAACGAGATCGCTTTCAAAGTCAAATGCTTTCAACCTTGATATTGAGTCGGGGAATAAAAGTACAATTGCCAACATGATCTTTCACCATATCGATAATGAATTGAGCAAACAGAACAACGAAGAACGATTGTTGTTTCTTACAACACTTCGTTCCCAACATCTCGAACCCACGAAGGAGCTTTGTCAAGATCGTTGGACAGATTGATCAGCCAGATCAAAACGACAAACTAAGTTTTATATCTCTGGCACTGGTGAAAGACAATGGCACACCAAGTAAGAAATAATGCCCGGAGTAATTCAGGCTATTGGCGCTGGGATGGTTCATCGAAGCTATTTTGAAACGTACATGTACAAGGAGTTGTCACTCGATCGGCTGAAGAAGATCGTTCGCAATCATTATGACATAAAGAATTCGACTGAACTGTATCAAAGCCTGGCATCCATATGTCAACGATCTTAAGAAACACACCAAGACTTTCTTATACGTGCGCTGGACCTGCGCCAAAAAATACTTTTTTCAAGCACTCAAGACCAAAGTGAGGATACCTTGATTCACGAAGCCGACCACATTCAGAAGCTTTTCCTAAGGACTAGAAACAGGACTTCAGGATGATGACAGAAAACGTTTTTGATACCGATACTTAGAGGATTGGAAACTAATCTGTTACTATGGCAACAATAAAACTTGAACGATGTTCTTCCGTTTGGTGGTCGGTATCCACATGCAAACTTTCAAATGTTTTTGTTGGTTAATTTCGAAGATATGTGCGACTTTAAGACTTGCTGCAATGTCGTTGGTCGTAATTGACGTGATCACCACCTTATTTGCATATTACAAAAGAACCAAATATCTCAAGAATGAAAATCGATATTGAAAAAGGGTTAACGCCATCCTTCATCATTTTTAACGCTCTTTCAAACAAAACAAAGATAATTTTCGGGGTTAGGTGCACTTTAAGGAAGTGACAATAACATCCAAACAATCACAGGTGACGGTCGGGCAAGCGGACAAGACACGGGAGAACGAGAACACGAAAGATGACCATATTTTACCAGATAATTTCGCTCTTTTGCAAGAAACGACGAGGAAATCCGGAGTTGCATAAAAGACTTGGAACTTGGAATCTTACTGGCAACAAATGAGCCAGTACAAAATAACTAATACCTGAGGGTACATAGAAGACCTGCTAAATAACAAATTTGTCAAGATCTGCATACTCCTCCCCAGTCGTGTGTATTCGCAAGAAGGATGGAACACTGAGACTCTGTTGATTACAGAGAACTTTAAAGTGCCCATAACCTCAAAATGTTTTATTGTCTTGTTTGGAAGAACTTTTAAAATGATAAAGTAACTTCTTTTGAAGATTTTCGTTTCTTTCCTTTCTTTTTGAGATATATCAGTTTGTTTGTTATGCAAATGTCTGGAATTTCGTCACACATGCATAATGACTTATTGGAGAAATGTGTGTATCTCTTTCATTCTCGAACGAAATCCTTTAAAATCAAGACGTTTGGTGTTGTGGGAGAAACGCACACACGTGTTATTCACACTTTAGTGTTTTTATTTCATGAACGCAAAGATAATAATAATAATAATAGTACAATTTATATAGCGCTATTTCGTATAGTCCAAAGCGCTTCACATTCTAGAAAGTAACTTAATGGCTATAAATAAAAATTAATAATAAAATCAACTAGACTAAAGTTCATCTAAAGGTTCAACTAAAAGTTCAACTAAAGTTCATGTAAAAGCTTGCTTAAAAAGAAATGTTTTCACATTAGTCTTAAAATGTGAGAGTGAGGCTAACTGTCTTATATCCACAGGAAGCGAGTTCCAAAGAATAGGAGCTGTAATTTTAAACGCACGGCTTCCATACGTTTTTAAGCGATGGCGTGGTACTTTTAGGAAGTTCTTATTCAAAGAACGTAAAGTCCTCACAGGTACATATGTATCCAAAAGGTCAGAAATGTATCGAGGAGCCATGCCGTTTAGAGCTTTGAAAGTCAGCAAAAGTATTTTATAGGAGATCCGTTCTTTTACAGGTAGCCAGTGAAGTTGCTTCGGAATAGGAGTTATCGAATCAAATTTTCGTGTACGTGTGACCAAGCGCGCTGCAGCATTTTGCACCATCTGTAGTTTGTCTATCAGATAAATAGGAAGTCCAGTGAGCAGTGAATTGCAGTTATCAAGTTTAGAGGATATAAAAGCATGTACCAGTGTCTCAGTATCATTCTGGGAGAGGCAGTTCCTAATTTTAGTTATAAAATAAGTCGTGTCTTACGCACGCTGTGATTGGTCAGTTACCGTGTTTATATCAGGCTTTAGTATAAATTGACAAGTTTATATCACAAATCCTCAATTTTGATTGGCTATCGCAGGAGTTACTATCCACTGATATAAACCTCTGGGGAAAAAGTCGCCTGATTTCGAAAGAATATTTACTTTTTTCCATGAAAAATGCGAAATAAAAGTTATTTCTTGGGTTAGAAAGTTGTAAATTTATACTAAAACAATTAGACAACTCGCCCTTGTTTTCTATGAGCGATAGTAAACTGCTCATAGAAAACGCGGGCTCGTTGTCTAATTGTTAAATATAACATGGATGGATTACGCCATCGCGATACGCCATCAATTAGGCATGATACGCCATCAATTAGCCATGATACGCCATCAATTAGCCATCATACGCCATCAATCAGCCATCCTACGCCATCAATCAGCCATCATACGCCATCAATCAGCCATCATACGCCATCAATTAGACATCACGGCGCCATCATACGCAGTAAGGAGAATTTACTTGTTGATAAAAAAGATATTTGTACATTTTATTTGCTTTCTACGGGTTATTTTATAAAAGAAATAGAAAACATTTTTATCCGTGTTCCCATACGTTATATAAACACTCGTGGAAGTTTGGGAGAACTCGAAATCGCGTGGAAACACTTGCCCTACGGGCTCGTGTTCCCACTATGATTTCTCGTTCTCCCAAACTTCCACTCGTGTTTATATAACGGTATGTAAACACGGAAAATGTTTTCTATTTCTTAACTATATTGCAAATATGGTAAAAAGCTGTTTTACACACATTTTGAACTTGTTGCTCTAAATTCATGGATTGATCAAATATTACTCCTATATTTCTGGCTGAAATTGATGGAAATATTATTGTATCAGCAAAGATATATAATATTCTCTGATAACTCATTATGCATGTGACGAAATTCCAGATATTTGCATATCAAACAAACTGATATATCTCAAAAAGAAAGCGAAGAAGTGAAAATCTTCAAAAGAAGTTACTTTATCATTTTAAAAGTTCTTCCAAATAAGGTAATAACACATTTTGAGGTCCCGTAGAACAATCCCCCACCATCCTATACCTCCGATTCAAGAGACAATCATGGGCAGTTTGGGTGGTACAACATGGTTCAGCGTGTTCGATCAACCAACCGTTAACAGTATTCGTAACGCCCTGGGGTCTATATGATTGCGTGAGAATTCCGTTTGGCCTTGAACACACCAGCAAGCATTCAGAGGTTCATGCAACATTGCTTAGGGGAACTATGTGATGAGATCGTCATCTCATACTTAGATGGCGTGCTCGTGTTTAGTCAGACCTTCCAAGAACATGTGGAACATTGCGTCGCCTTCGAGAAAACGGTGTAAATTTGATACAAAGGAAATGTAAATTATTCAAACGAGAAGTTACATTATTGGGGAGAGTGGTGTCCAAAGAAAGGTATAAAATGGACCAGAAAACATTAAGGCAGTGTTGTGTCTCACAAAGACACTCCAAGGACAATCGGAGACGTCCGGAAATTACTTGGATTGCTCAGCTATTATCGCCGATATGTACCGAATTTTGTACAGAAAACCAAGCCGTTATATGATCAATACTCTCGCGAACAGCTACAACAAACGAGTGTCAGTATCAACAGAAAAAAAGTGAAATCACCAGAAAGAAAGGACAGCTCCCATCTTCTTCCAATATTATATGGACGGATAAACATCACGTGATTCCGTAGGAGCTCATTGGTCACTTCGTTTGTCATGACTTACCCGAACTATCAGAAACCGTACATACCTGTAGTCCACACCGACGCATCAAAGCACGACCTTAGTGCTGTATTCTACCAAAAGGAGAAAAAAACTCGTGTTATCGCATATGTCTCACGGCAGCAGAAAATAACTTCCCCTTAAATTGGGCAGTCACAGACCAATTCCGCAACTGCTTGTACTATGCTCCAGAGTTTACCATTTTTACAGATAACAATCCCTTGACTTATGAGCTCACCTAACGCCACAGGCTTGTCATGCGCTAGATTGGAGAATTGGCGGATCGACAACAGTACTAGTGTTACCGGAACGACTACGGAAACAAGTGTATCAGGAGTTACATTCGTAAATGGGTCACCTGAGCGCCGATCGTGTTATTGACTTGGCCCGAGTGCGATTCTTCTGGCCTCACATGAAGCGATATATTACCCACTATGTTACCAAAGTATGTCATTTCCTGAAAAGCAAACAAACGTCAAAATATCCTGGAGAACCCTTTCATTCAGTTGTAACCACTGCCCCCTTTCAGATGGTCGCTATTGATTACCTTCATCTCGAGACAAGTGCAGGAGGATATCAATATATCTTGGTGGTTATGGACCACTTCACACAGTAAGGCAAATAATTGTTCGACTTTTCAATCAGAGTCACTCCAAGTCGCATAATGCGACAGTCGACGCCATGTGAAGAGACGCCATGAAGTTTGAACCGAGCTTAAGAATAATAACCGTTCTGGATTTAATTGCTTACCATTGTCAGAAATATTCGATTCGGAGACGTAGAGCTGAACCGCTCTGTTCGAACGACTTCCCGCTAGAGATTGAAGAAAAGAACGGCGTTGGAAATTTCTGACTGTCCTGACCGTGTGTCTCAATAGCTCAGGGCACTGTTCGGACGTATTTAGCTTTGCAGACCTTATATCCGTTGCTAAGGAAACTTAGAATTAACAAATTTGCGATATAATTTCATAGATTTAAGAAACCATCAAGACAGTCTATATGTGGTATATGAGAGCACGATGAAGACGTCATCATGAAGTCACCGAAAATGAAAATTTCTATAATCTTCGAAGGTTTTTAAGTAAAGAATCTGGACTGTTATCTTCAAAAAACTTACGTATGGATTTTAAGAATTTATAAAAAGTAGCCGGTATATCGAATTTTTAATGTAAATAAACACAATAAAATATTGATAACTTCATTTTTGTTTAATTTATCAACAAATCCATACGTACTTTTTGTAGGAAGTAATTCAGAATTACATGACACCCACAAATGTAGCATAATGTCAAAATGACGAACATTATAGAGTTAGTTTTGTATATCTAAAAAGGTTGGTGTACTGCCGAAATAGCGTGTAAGTTGTCTAACGTTTCGAGCGAAGACCTTTCGTCAGAGAGTGAAACGTAAAGAAGAGCCTTCGCTCGAAACGTTCGACAACTTATTTCTGTCCTTAGCAACCGGTTGTCTAGCAACGGAATACGTCGGAACACCCACCTCAGCAAAGGTCGCTATTGTTGTCAATAATGTTGGTACTAGGCCGTTACTGTTATGTAACCTAAGACCTGTGACCTGTCAACCTTGACGGTCACGTGAGTTAGCCTTGTGACGGACACGAGATAGGATAGTCTCCATGTTATGTGACAGAGAGATCGAGAGTAATAATAGACTTTATACACGGAGATCTACCAATAAAGTAATAAACACAACATGGTGTCAGAAGTGGGATGAGAAAACTAGAAAAATCCAAGTCGACTTGGAGACTTAACTGATCTTCGAAGACCGTTAGTATTAGGGTTAATATTAGGCTTAATATTAATAGTATTATTAGCGTTATTTTTAGGGCTTTTAGGAACAATTCGTTGTCGGGATGGCGGCCATCTTGAAACCCACCTCTCTTCCCTGGTAACTAGGGCAACGTATTTGCTCGTCAGGGGAATGTATTTGCTGTTCCTTATATGGAAGAAACCTGCGACGCTAAAAATAAACGCTAAAAATAGATGACTTTCCTACTTTTATATCTCGATAATATTTGATGAACATTTATCTGAATGTCCCATCTGGGAATCGAACCCAATGATACAAAATTGTTCAAGTGTATATCAACAGAAGCGCGGACAACAATTAATCTACTGCAACAAGACTTGAACAATGTTAATGATTGGTCATTGTCTTCGAATCTTGCATTTAACCAGACAAAGTGAAAGGTTCAGACAATGGAAAAATAATCGCGTCATGATACCATACTCCATGAACAACACCGAACTTGAACCGAACTTGAATACTGCACGCAGGAACGAGACGGATAAAGCAGGCTCACTCACAATTTAACACCGATTTTTTGGATTTATTATCGAAGTTGTACTATTTTTGTCGTATCATTGTTGTAATGGAACTGCAGTAATTGGCATTGCTGTCGCGGTTTTACAAGCCTTGTAATGAATATAGGATATTTTTAATGTAAATTTCATACTATACATAAACCACATAATCAAGGCGAAGTTAAATTACAAATAATAAATAAATAAAGTCAGGCTGCAATATATTTGCGCTTCCTTATATGGAATATGGAATCCAGACGTCCTGCAGCTGTATCTTCCCACGCCAGAAGGTGGCGGCCAATCAAATGGTATGCTAGTATGCTAGGTGAAATAAGGAATTGCTATGGAATTAAGCCCTCACAGAAATTAATCTCAGAATCTGATTTGTAATTTAACAAAATATCAGATTCAGATTACTATATCAGATTATTCATGAACTAATTTATATTTATTTTATATATATTTATATATATATATATATATATATATATATATATATATATATATATATATATATATATATATATATATATATATATATATATATATATATATATATACGTGTAGGTTTTGGTCTACGAAATGCAAAGAGTGCTCAACAACATATAGTTAGAGCAAATAATAGATTTTCGCTTACCTCAAAACTGGTCTGCTACAACTTGTTTCATCTGTAAAAGAATCTTCAGGCCTGAAGATTCTTTTACAGATGAAACAAGTTGTAGCAGACCAGTTTTGAGGTAAGCGAAAATCTATATATATATATATATATTATATATATTAAGTATATATATTGAACACCGGCATTTCCAAATTTCAACATTAAAGGCAAGCTTTGAGTTTCCTGTACTTGGGTCACACGATACACCTCCTGTATGTTCACACCTAATAAAACAGTATTGTTATTTTATTCAACACATGTATATATGAGACACTAAAAAGCTTAATACATTTTCGAGATTCACCACCGGAAATGAGTAAACTTTCATGTCTGATATCGAATAATATTAAAATGTCGGGCGACAGGTTTGTCAACATCATTGTTCCTTACGTAGCGGAAGATGATCAGATCTGTTAGAGAGACTGCGGTCAGTTTCACCGATTTAGAGTTTACAATATTTACTGTAGGGAATACATAATAAACGATGTTGAGAGGAGGTACATTTAACACGATACCGAATAATAAGAACAAGTGTAACAACTAACAACGAGTTTGAAAGCAAGAAAAGGTACCCGCTGATGCCGGTAAATTTTTGTCTGATGGCACTGTGTACTAAATTGCTCTGAAGTTGTTATTGCGTCGAAAAGAGATCAGCGGGTAAAATATGTTGACGTCTCTGGCTCATTTGTCATCCAACATGGTGGCCAAAAACAAAATACACTTAGATGCCGCGAAATGTCATAATTCCTGCTAAAACGTGGCATGAATAATGTAGAACAGTCTCTTAATTTACATGTTTCTTCATGTGGTTTGAGTGTAAATATGTGCTTTTGAATTACTTGACCAATTGCAATATATTCACAAATTTTCGATCCGTAAAACACCTTTTTGAAGGATCGTGACTTCTTAGTGCAATTCGCCTATCATCCCGAACAAATTATCGTATAAACCCGGGAACAAAACGTCCCTGCAGCATTCCGGTTCCCATATAAACAGCCCCTAAGTCTATACACGTATAAGCATGATTCTGGACCTATATTGTAAGCAGTGTAGTATGTGAATGCGAGAGCTTGGGGTAGCAGACAATATAGACATATATCAATCGAGCCAGTACATCTTTGTAACCTTCGCTCTCCATCTGAGTGTCTCATTAGAACGTCTATAATGCCGACAATCAGACAGTGGCGTAGCTAGGATCAAAATTTTGGGGAACAATGGAGATTTTGGGGGTGCAGTTAGATTAGAATTATCAAGCGTTATATGGTGTAGAGCCACGACCAATGGAAAATTTTGCACCCCGCAGAAAATTTTGAATTTTCAAAGCCCTGTGAGGGCATTTCCCGTAATTTCTGAGACGAATTTTCCCGAAAAAAATTACCTGCACTGGTCGGTTGAAATAAAATTGATAACAAGACTAATTTGTATACACCTGGAGTCCTGGACCAATCTGTTAAAGTCTGACAACAAGATAAATAACCATGGATCACAATATTTGCATTCAATGCAGCAGAGCCTTTGGTAGTTTTGACAGGCGTCAAGGAGCTGACGCTGGTCAAAAGGACAGAAGGCTTTCGGAAGCGTAATTCTACGCAGTTTAAACTTCTTGTGAGTGTGTTACAGTGAACACTGATTCCACTGGTAAGCCTATAAGCATCACGATTAGTGACAGAAACACACTTCAAATTTCAAAGAAACAAAAGTTCTTACTTGGATTTAGCATCAGATATTCAAGGGACTGCCGCTGCAATCAGAAGACCTGTAACCTTCGATCCCTGGACTCATGTCTATCACATGTATCTATTGTAAACAGCGATCAATATATTTGCAAAAAAATCAGTGAGAAACTGGTGGGTTCTGTGTATCGCTCGAAGATTTGCTTTTCAACATAACCTGCAACGAATTTTATAAATTTGTGTAACTCTGGCCCATCAAGGTTCCCATTGCAACACTGGTTATTTGTTAGTAACGATAACAATCAAATGAAATTTGATACCTATTGAGGATAAGCACAAGTTCTGAAGCGAATTACACGTAACTGTATAGATTGCTCTAAAAGGGTGCGTTTATCAAAGAAAAGCTTCGAGCCTATGCAAAGGGCGGTGTATGTATGCAGTATACATACATATACATCCATACATATACTATATTTTAAAAGAAATAATGATGCACAAAAGCAACTTGGTGATATTTTTTCAACTGCAAATTTAATGTCAACAAGCAAATTTCCGATGTAGAATTCTCACAGAATGTTAATTAAGGACTCGATCACAACCAAACTTAATCTCTTTGTCATTGTTATATTTTCTCTTAATTCCTAACTCATATCCACCATACAAGTCATGAGATTTTATCAAGTCGAATCCCGTTTTGCCATCGACTTCCATTCCACTGCAAACATGGGTGTATCCGAATATACGTGGAACAAGGGTAAACGTGTCTCCTTTTGCTGCTATCCTGAGAGTACGATCGCACCCAACAACGTGGTTGTAGTAATTCTTGAAGCTTTGTGTTCCAACCAATGGCGAACCATAAGTAACAACCGCATCAGGTTGTCGTCTTAATTTTCCAGCGGCAAAAACAGCCGCAATGGTTGCTTCTGCACCACCCAAACTGTGGCCAGTTAGAACAATGGCGTAATCTGGGGGAACTCTTTGGTATTCTCTTTCGAACCACGAAGCAATCAAACCATAACGATCTCTGAATCCCTTGTGTGTGTAGAACGTTGTTTTGCCGATGGTCGATCGTTTGGGAATCACGATAAAGTTCTTGATCCAATCTTTAAGATTTAATGCTTCTGTCCCACGAAATCCGAAAACAACCAATTTCTGTTGATCGTTCTTGAACATCAGAACTTCTGTTTCTTTGTTTTCGTAACTCGTGGCGCTCCATCCTCTGATACCGCAGGCAATCTTGTCTTGACTGGGATCATATTTAGGAGGGAGGGGAATAAAACCAAGAATAAATCTTGGCACTATTGTTGTAGGATTTTCGACGATTCCACCATTCTTAATAAACCTTTTACCTGAAAGAGGTAAGTAGGCCGCCTCTGAAACACCAAGAGTAAGCTTGATAACTTTTGTTGGTGGATAGACCAGCTTGGCCGTCACACAGCTCAAGAAACAACAGAGCAAAAAATAAAAAGAGCCGAACATGGTATAGAACTGAATAAATGTTGGCTGAATGTTGATAATCAAAAGAATACCTTACCTATATATAAAGAGGAAAAATCAATTAACGAATGTTTTGGTTTCTAAAACTGAAATCTACAACGTTTATTCAGCTTTTAGTGTCTCATATTTAATTCATTTATGTTTCAAACAATGTTGAATAAACTAACAGTAGTGTTTGATCAGGTGTAAACATGAGACATATATAATAATAATATTATATATATATATATATATATATATATATATATATAATATATATATATATATATATATATATATAAAGAAAAATTATGGAATTAAAGATAAACACATTTTGAAGCCATCAAAACTATAGAACCATTAATCATGTTCTTCTAATTATTAATTATTACTTATTAAGAACAGAAGGCATGCAATAATACATTTAAAAATAAAACTCGCTCTATAGACCGGGGACAATGTAAGCGACGCCACAGTATCCGAGAGGATATAACCATAATGTGGTCCACATTCTACTGAAAATCACAAGAACAATGAAAATAATTAAGCTATTAGTGCGGCATCCCTATTTCGACGGGAACGTTTAGTGTATTTGAAAGATATATTTTGATATATTGCAAATGCAAAATAACTTGGTGTGAAGGGTTTCTGAAACGAGTTTGCGAAAGTAGTAGACTCTGTGACTAATTCCTCTGAAGTTATTGCCTGGCCAATGATTCTTAGGATAGCCATAATACAAAAATCAAGATCCGTGGATGATCATTATAAAAATATTTTAATAGCGTTCGTTACTAACCCGGTAACATCATCAGACTAATTAGATATTTATAAAACATCTTACCATGCTGTCACATCTATTTTTGTAACAACCTAGATATATTTAAGCAAACTTGGCCTAAATATATCTAGGTTGTTACAAAAATAGATGTGACAGCATGGTTGGATTAATAAAAGAGAAAAACAAGAGGAGGCGGGGGTGGTGGAAAGAAGAGGTTTTATTATGGGACTATATATATACGCTTCCCGCCTGGTACCTTAATTGCTCATGCACCCTCGGAAGTTACTGATTTTATCTAGCATACATGTAAAAACAGTTACCTCTCACTAATTCCTTGGAAATGTCCTTATTTCATCTCCTATACTTATTAGCATTATTTTGATTCACCCAACATGTTTATAACCATAGGTGTAGGAGGCAGGGGGAATTCCCCACCCCCAATTGATTTTTTTGAACAACATTCGGGCGTTTTTGGCCGACTATTTCTGGCAATTATTTTTAGCGTTATCGCCGTGAAAATGTACAAAATTTATATTTTTAACTATTTTTACTATAAATTGTTTTGTAGTACGATTGTTTTGAAAGATGATGATGATGATACTTTTATTTTACCCGGGTAATATCCTCAGCACAAACTAGTGTTGGTATCAATAAAAGCCCTGAATTTCTCATTTTCGTTTTCTCTTGTGATATGTAATATAGGAAACTTGTGCATCAGAATACGACCTAAAATCGATATTCGGTTCGTAATCGTGCGGTTTTATAGCCTCATATACGCAGTCCGTGTGACGTCCAGTGTTTTTTCCCCGTGCACCACCTCCCACGGGAGGAGAAGGTTGCGTAGGAGGCTAACCATGCGATGCTAAAAATGGTAGATGACTTTCCTACTTTACATCTGTAATGTTTTGGACGATCGGCAAGCTCAAATCCTCACAAAATACCTCGAACAGCGATCGAGTCTCGAACAGGGATCGAACCTGTAACCTATACTTTAATAACTGCACATTCATATGCAAAACTGAATAGCGTAAACTGAATAGCGTAAACTGAATAATAAAAAGTTCCAAGCAAACTATAAAATAACAAAAAACTTGTAGGAAATTAAATAAAAGAAAAACGTTCGTTAAGACCAAGAGGATGTGTGGTGCCAAGTTTAAAAATGAGACGCTTCTCTTGCCGTTTGCGGTTATCGTTACCACCTGAGATGGGAAGGATGGCACAGACTTTCATGTCTGAAACCAAATGGTTAGAGCTGTTGAAATGGCGGGCTACAGGTTTGTCAACATCATTGTTCCTCACGGAACGAAGATGTTCAGCAAACCTGTCTGAAAGGCATCTCCCAGTTTCACCGCGATGTAGATTTTAGGGCATTTATCGCAAGAAATGCAATAAATGATATTGGTGGACGTGCATGAAAAAGTATGACGGATCCATGTATCCTAGTGGTCTGTTATTCAGCGCTACTTCCACGTCAAGTAGAACATCTTTAAGCTTCTTGAAAGATAGGTGTGCTTGTCCTACAGCTTTCCTGAGTGCGTTTTTCATCAGGCCCACCATGCGCTCAAAAATCAACCCCACCAGGGGCTCCTTGAAAGGTTGAATTGCCAGCATATGTCACTTCGGGCTAAATAGTCATTCAGTACCTATTCTCCGTTGCTTCCTAAGCCACTTGGCTGTTGCGACAAACGTCTTTCCATTATCACTGACGATTCGTGCTGGTTTGCCTATCCTCGCTATGAATTCTCCTTTTTGCTCTAGATGCGGCGCAAGTGTGCAATGCTACGCAACACTTCCCTTGGACATTCTTCTTTACCTTGTATGCCATGCATTGGTCCGGCGAAATCCACACCAACTGTCTCAAACGCTCTTTCCCTTTTCGTCCGAAATGTCGGCAGTTTGGCTGGGTTTGGAGCTGGTAGCAGTCTAACTTGCTCTGTAGCGTTTGCAGATATTGCATCTGTGGATCGTTGATTTGATCAGTTTTCTCAGCTTGTCCACCCACATTTTCTCTCGTACCTTCGCCATTGTTAACCCTACTCCCCCGTGCAGGGTTCTGGTGTGCTCATCTTCGATCTACCAGCTTGATGAATTGCCGATGATTGCTTGGTAGGAATACTCCGTGCTCTCCGGTGATTCGCTCTCCACATCGAACTAATCCTTGTTTATCGGGTGCTAATTCCAATATTGTAAGAGAATCTTTGGCTGCATCTCTCTGTACGAGTTTTGTCCAGTATTTATCTGCTTCGTTTATGTCGCTGGTTGTCAACACTCCCTGTTTCTTGATCTTGTTGGTCGCGTTTAACACAAATCTGAACATCCAAGCTGTGATGCGGAGTGTTTTCCATAGCTTGTGTTTCTCAAGTAGACTACTCGTGTTGTTGACTTCCTTCACTGTAACTGTCTGCAGCTGTTTGGTAATCTTGACTTCCTCATTCACTTCCTTTGATTGCTTCAGTGTGATGTCTTGCGGCCATTGCATTGAATTGAATTGAATTTTTTTGAATTGAATTTATTTGATTTGTCACAATATACAAGAATTGAAAGAGAAAAAAAACTAAATAGTATAGAATATATAGTGACAAGGAAGCCTAAAAAAGAAGTCGAAGCTTGTAACCTTTTAGGCTTCCTCAGTTGTTACAAGTAAGATTGTTAACAAAATATAATTTGGCGGTTCAAGAGTTTCAATTTAGTAAAGTTTTGTTATTTCAAGTTAGTTAGAATAGGCATGCAGTATAGTTAGGAAAATAATTACTAGTAAGTTACAAAGTGACGTATACAGTATAGATAAAATAGACCGCGCAACATCAGACGCTGGTATAAGCCTCTAAAATAATTACTTTCAACTTATATTTAAATCTTTTTAAACTTCCCAAATTTTTTAAACTTTCTTCCAATGAATTCCAGAGTAATTCCCTTTCGTCAGCTAGTCGTGATGGTCCGTTCCACCAGAAATCACTGAGTTGGTTCGTGGTTGCACCTCTGCTTCCTATATCTGCAGGATTCTGAGTGGTTGGACAGTGCCTCCAGATTACATCCTTTTGACGTATCTTAGCAACTCGGTTGGACACAAACTGTTTCAATTCACTGTGCCTGTTCTTAATCCAATAAAGTGCTACGGTGCTGTCCAACCATCCAAGAACTCCAATGATGTTGTATCGTTCCGATGCTTTTCGGACATTGTTGAGAAGATTAGCCACCATGTGTGCTCCGAATGATGGGCTTGTGCGGCAGGTAGAATTCTCTTTCACTAGTTGGTTTCTCAGGGGCATACTCCACAATTCCTTCTTCGAGCTGGTTTTGTATAATGTCATGATACTGTTACATTATACCTGGCTTTCTCTCGAGTTTTCTCATCAGTTGATCCAGTCTTGCTCTGCTACCTGATTCATTTGTCGACAGTGGTAGATGTCCTGCTTTCCATGGAAGGCCTGTTGAGTACCTGCCATCAGTCAATCTTGTTATAGTTGCTCTTTAAATTCTGAATGCATGGCTTCTTCACTACCTTCAGCTTCATCTTGTAGACCAAGCACATCCAGGCTGTAGAGTTGATAGCAGTCATCATGGGATGTTCTTGTGAAGTATAGAGCAGTTGTGTCAACCTCACCAGGTCTCATAAGTGTTCATCCAAGCGTTGTCCTCTCTACGATGGGCTGGTTCCTTTCTCCTATTTTGCAGTCGGTTGTCTTAATTCGAGCGATGTCTCCAGCTCCAAGGATTTGATGTATTGGATGTTTAGCCTTGTTATCTTCATTACCAAACTGTATTCCTTTCAGGTGTGGATATCTTCCCTTGAGATCTCTAATTTGGGGGTTGTTGAATGTCGTCAAAACTGGGCTGTCTAGCTTGTTCACCTTCAAATCTAAGATTTGTTCTCCATTGGTAGACTCTACCTTGATGTCGTACACGGGCATCTTCTGGATTACAGTTGCAGTCATGGTTTCAATGCTTTTGTTCTCCCATCGGGTTGGTTTCATGTCCAAGTGCTTTATGAGTGTGGTCGAAGCAAATTAACTGCCAGCATCAGTATCCAGCAATGCTCTGAACTTTTCTCCTTTGACTACCACTACTAGCTATGGTGGGGTGAATGGTTTCCTCAGCAGCACCAATCATATAATGAGATGGCTGTCTTGATCCGGCTGTGCATATGGACGTGTGATGTTTTCCATTGCATTTCCTGCAATTTCCACTCTTGCAACTCGCAGCTCCATGGATTTTTTCACTACATGAGTTATCACAGTTTATTCTTCCTCAAGAATTATTTCCTTTCACTCACTGATTCAACCTTGTCGCATTCACTACTTCTATGGTCAGTCGAGTCGCAGTAGACACACTTTGGCATTTTTGCATTGGTTTCAGTTCCCTGGAAATTCTTCTCTTTTCTGTACCTTCTCTCGGAGTCCCTCCCGGGGTAGATTCTTCCTTTTCTGGGTTCCTTAGTGTATAATCTCGTAGTGCTTTTAGGAGGTATTGAAATTTCCAATTCTGGCCAATCTGGATCCGTTCTTGTCAAATCTGCCTTTATTGGTCTAAGTTTGTCAAGTGCATGTTTCTCCCACAAGTATTTCAGCGGTGTCTATAGTTCCCCAAGAGTTCACAACGAGTTCACGCTTACGTTTAGTTCTCGATAAAACTCGTGAATTGGCTTCAAGTTCATTGAAGTAATTATAACTGGTAAATTAAGAATTTTCCTACCATAATTTCGAGTAATTAAGAGTAATTTCGTCTTGTATTAATTTCTCGTCCCATATTTTGTCTTGACAATTTCTTTGGCCTTTTCGTATCCTTGCTCGCTGTATCGGAGTCCTGAGATTTCATCTCGTGGTCGTTCGGTCAACAGTTCTCTCAGATAGGAAAATTTGGTGATCGGTGCTTTGTTTGACTTGTCGATTTCAGACTCAAATTGTTCCCAGAACCTGCTCCAATGCAGACTTGAATGTACTTATCTCCAGTTTTGGAAGTTTCACTGTTTGTTGTTCTTGCTTCCATCGTAGAAGTCGTTTCTCTTCCATTTGCAGTTCAAATCTTCGTTGTCTCTCTTGCTTCATCTCTTCTTCATAAAGGGTGTTGAGTCGTTTCTCTTCTTCTTGAGCTTCGATTGCATAATATGGCTCAATACCGGATGGTAGAGCGTATTACAAATATTTCCTTAAAGTGCCTATGACACGAAAATTAAGTTTGTCTTATATGAAAATTTGTATCATTTGCAAATGACAATGGCGGAGAAGGTTATATATCTTTATTATTATCACACAAAATCACTTTAATTTGTAGATGTTACGTGTTGTGGGAAGTACTCACGCACATGCTTCGTTCAAATTAAATTTGGTTTTATATTAGCAAAGATAAATAGCCTTCCCTGATAAGTCATTATGCACGTGTACGTCACGCCATTGTCATTTGCATATGATACAAACTGAAATATCTCAGCAACGAAGCAAGAAAACGAAAAACTACAAAAGATGTTACTCTGTCATTTTAAGTGTTCTTTCATATAAGACAAACTTATGTTCGTTACTACTCAGAGTTTCATGCACAAGGCAATCGTCAGGCAACTGAAATAAGATCCGTTTGGTCTATTTTTCCGGCATATGTTCTCCAAATAGAATCTGTTTTTGTGGCGGCACTTTTATTTAATAAGTTAGTTTTATCAGCTTTCATGAATGTTTAGAAGAAAAGCTACTCTGGATAGTGACGAACATATATTTTAAGGAAATAATATATATAGTCGAACCTCTATTAAACGGCCACCCTCATTAAACGGGAATGGCTTTGTGGTGACCGCTTAATGGAGGAACGCCAACAATGGGCCTTGCATTGGGTGTGGTCAAATGTCCTTTTATTGAATTCTAAATCATTGATAACAGTAACAAGTAGACTTTGAAAAAAGTAATTCGCATCCGAATGAAATGATCGAGGAATTTCAAGTCATATGTAAACATAACTGATCCTCCTATCGTCGATTAAGGAATACTGTAACACGTTTAATTAGATGTACTAAAGCAAATCCTGAGAGAAAATATCAACAGACCACAGGAATTCTGGAATCAAATAAAGCGATATTTTCCCTCGAAAAACTCGGAAAGAAGCTCTTGCAATGTTTTTAAAATAAATGGAAATACAATAAGCATCTCATTCAAATTGAACTAAAGGCTGCCAAAACAAATGCTGAAGAAGTAATGAAAGATGCTGCCAAAAGATTACTAGAAAAAGTTACATTAGAATGTATGGATGATATTGAAAAAGACGGTGAAGATGAGATTGCTCGAGTTTCGGTGACAGTTGACGGTACCTGGCAAAAAAGAGGTCACTCATCAAAAATAGGAGTGATCTTTGTTATCTCGGTCGCAACTGGGGAAATCCTTGATTTCGAAGTAAAGTCCCTCCTCTGTCATGAATGTAAGGTTCATAACAATCAGGATCACGAAAGCAAGGAGTATCAAGAATGGAAGAAGGCTCACGAACCCAAATGTGAAATAAACCATAAAGGATCGTCCGAAGAAATGGAAGCTGTGGCAACAAGGAAGTTAAAGTATGCAACCTTTGTTGGTGATGGAGACAGCAGCAGTTTTGGTCGGGTGAAGGATGCACTGGATAAAAAATATGGTGCTGCTTATGAAATTAAGAAAGAGGAATAAGGTATAAGAATGATATGAAGGGAAAAAAACTTTCGGATGGTAAATCGTTTGGAGGAAAGGGACGGTTGACAGACAAGGTAATTGATAAAATGCAAAACTATTACGGCAAAGCAATTCGGGGGAACAACGGGAATCTGGAAGGCATGAAGACTGGCATAAAAGCCATCGAGCACCACATGGTAAAAAATGATAAAATATCATTAGAACAGCAACCAATACTGCCCCAAATCAGCAGACACATGGTGAAAATACTGCAAGGACAAAGCTGACGGAACCAAACTATATGGTTCTTCATGGAACAACTTGACCCAATTTTCACCAGACTTTCAAAAGACACCAAAAGAGACCAAAAACAATGAAGAAGTTCCTCAAATAACATTTGTTACACCAACCGTTGAAGTAGTTGGGGAAAAAAACGACGGAAATGACATTTGCTTTTGGTATGTACAACAGTTTTAGAGAAGAAAGACAATTATATTGAACATGTATCTTATTGTAACTCATTGAATTTACAGGTAACCTTTTCCTTAAATCTGTGTGCTGCACATTGCAGAAAGTTTTGCTGCACGGTGCAAAACATTAGTTTATTTTTAACCTTGATTTTCTCAAAACAATAGAGTTTTGCTTTATCAAATTTGTGGAAAGTCTAAATGGAAGGGCATTTGATGTATTGCCCTCATTTTTGGACTGCATATGTATCTCATGGTACTTTATGGGTTAAGAAGACAGTTTTTCAAAATTTGTTGTTTTGCCGTGGTTACCATGGAAACAGCGTTTTTTCAGCTTTCGGACAAAAGTATTTGGCGGAATTAAATTCTGTCTACTTAACCCATACACTAGGACATAAGAAGTAACTTGTTGATTTTGATTTTTAACTGTATCTTCTCGGAATTTTTTTTTCTACCACTTTTATAAATTTTACTTTTTATTTAGAACTTTTTAATGACTGTTTTTCGATAACGTATTAATTGGTATTTTATTCTGTATTTTTAACACTTATATCAGGACCTTGGTTGATAACAGTATGTAAATATTACTGAACAAGCTAACCTGTATAAATATGAATATATATTATTATTATTAGTTTAAAGTAGAACAAAGGTTCTGTTAAAATATTCAGTTCGATAAAATTTGATAAAAATATTCATAAAATTCGGTAAAAATACAAGTAAGAATTTATATAACATATATACTGTAGGTAAACATACAGGTATATATATATATATATATATATATATATATATATATATATATATATATATATATATATATATATATATATATATATATATATATATATATATATATATATATATATATATATATATATATTAATTGATATGAGATATATCAATTATATATATATATGATATTTGACTATATATATATATATAATATATATATATATATATATATATATATATATATATATATATATATATATATATATATATATATAATATATATATATATATATATATATATATATATATATATATCTGGCATGGTTCTTGATGTCCCACATTTTGTGTGCATCAAGGGTGACTGTAAATAGCAGTCATCTTCATCCTGCTCATCAGCACTACACTGATGAGGCTTCTGTAGTTAGATACGCTCTATGACCTTTAGGTCATATTGAGCGCTCTACAGGATGAACCATTGTCGCTTACGCATTGTGCGCACGCTCACTGCTTACAGTTGAGCGCTCGGGCATGGTTCTTGATGTCCCACATTTTGTGTGCATCAAGGGTGACTGTAAATAGCAGTCATCTTCATCCTGCTCATCAGCACTACACTGATGAGGCCCAAAAGGCCGAAACGGTACCGTCTGTAGTTATATATATATATATATATATATATATATATAAATAAAACATCAGGGATAAAAACTTTAAAACTTTATTTAAACATCAACGTTTCGGGGCAAGCCCCTTTGTCAAGATATGAGTACACAGATTGTTGAAGCGCTAATATATACTCTACGATCTAATTAAAAATGCACCTATTTTACAAAAAATCCCTAATATTAAGTCCCCGAGGTATAAATGAATCTAACTTGTATGCCCAGAATTCCTCCCTTGTTGTCGGATCATTAATTTACATTTGTTTTGTCAATTATTTTAATTTTAACATCTTCCAATCCATTATGTCCACTTTCAAAAAAATGTGCATACAAATGCTCACCTGCTATTCCCCTACAACCCTTGCCGAACCTATTCAAACTACTCTTATGGTTATTAAATCTTTTCCTAAAAAAAGTGGACATAATGGATTGGAAGATGTTAAAATTAAAATAATTGACAAAACAAATGTAAATGATCCGACAACAAGGGAGGGATTCTGGGCATACAAGTTAGATTCATTTATACCTCGGGGACTTAATATTAGGGATTTTTTGTAAAATAGGTGCATTTTTAATTAGATCGTAGAGTATATATTAGCGCTTCAACAATCTGTGTACTCATATCTTGACAAAGGGGCTTGCCCCGAAACGTTGATGTTTAAATAAAGTTTTAAAGTTTTTATCCCTGATGTTTTATAAATGTTTTTAAGCTTGAGAAGGAGGATTCCTGACAAATATATATATATATATATATATATATATATATATATATATATATATATATATATATATATATATATATATATCTATATATATATATATATATATATATATATATATATATATATATATATATATATATATATATATATTATATATATATATATATATATATATATATATATATATATATATATATATATATATATATATATATATATATATATATATATATATATATAAGCCGTACATAGTGGGTCCCAAGTCCACAGTTACCATAAAGCCATTATGGTGATAGCCGGTAGGGCACATTGTATACTTTCATGTATATATATATATATATATATATATATATATATATATATATATATATATATATATATATATATATATATATATATATATATATTAAAGACTTATTAACCGAGTGCGAGGTCTGTACGGTAAAGTATTTGCCTGAAGAGTGCGAGGTCTGCACGGTAAAGTATTTGCCGAAGGCGCGAGGTTTGTGCGAAAAAACCGAAGGCAAATACTTTACCGTACAGACCAAGCAAACGAGGTTAATAAGACATTTATTATATGGCTTTTGGTTCATTTTGTTCTCTGTTTTTAACGTTGTGTTTGTCTTCAGATGTTGCCGTTTTCCTTACCTCTGAGCTTGTTGATTTCGCTTCATGTTTACACGCGTTACTGGTCGTTAGGCATTCATTTTCTTCACTTATAGATAAACAGCTTTCAAGAAAAGCAGCACTAATGTTCCAGGACGTGTTATTGTTCGAACTTTTTCAACGAACATACTCAAATCCTCTTTTATTTTCATCTAAATCAACTCAGAAATTTTCCCGCCAAAACTTACCGGTCTGCAAAAGGCGTATTGCCCTCTCACAGCGCCGGGAGGGCAATACGCTTTTTTCCGGACCTCTCACGAACCAATCAGCGTGCGCCATCTTTCTTAGCCATATAATAAATATATATATTGATTGTGGTGAGACAAAAACTTAATTTAGAATGAATCCTGGGATTACAGTATACGCTCTGAGTTTTTGTTGGCCGTTGGCTTAGTAAGGTAAGTGATCGATTGAACTGAATTGTATAGTTGTTTATTAGCTTCAAACAATCCTTTAGTCATCATATACGTTCATGATGTTGTTTTGTATAGATGAGTACAACTATGGGTCACCAGAGATGTTTAATTCGCAAAAGCAATATGACGAAAGCCCTGAAAAAGAACTCTCAACTGCAAACGACGAAAAACCTAATGCTAAGATGATTGTTGAAGACTATAATGAAGGAACAAGTGCCCTGGTTCAACTTGATGAAAGTACAGACCCTGATTCAGTCAAGAATAAAGATTGTAAATAAGGCGAAACCCCCGCCCAACTCCCAATGATCCCCAAGACCGTTCTCGTAAAAAATCAAAATCCGGGGAGACATTTTCGGGGGTAGATGTTCTGAGCGACAGTCAAATCCAATTATCAAATTGCAAAAATAACGATAATGACAATGGCATAGACGGAAATTTAAAGCAAGGGCATCCGGCTGACTGTCAATGACATCGATGTCATAAAATTCAAAATGTGTTGGTCAGCGGTTAAACGTAACCAAGTGTCAATATTCTAGCGCCATGTCATAAATGACTCGTGTAAGTGCTCGTGTATTAATGACTCGTGCAAATGACGCAATAATATGAATATCAGACTCACTTAGCGTTAGGGGTCAACCAAAACAAGAGAAACAAAATTTTTTTAGAATGGAAAAATTATTTGATTAAAATATTGTGTACTTATTAAAAAGTCTATGATTCTAATAAATGTTTCGATTTAGAGTTGTTTATCAATGAATTTCCATATCGTTCATTTCGCAAACCGGGCGCGCATCACGCAGCGGGTAGCAACATAAGCGCCTGGGTGCGAGGCTGGGTGGTGGTGGTGTTGGACTGGTGATCATGTGATGTTTATTAAAAAATAGCTAGACTGCGTTGTTTAATTGTTAAACAAATATCGAGCAGCGTATCCAACAGATTGCAGCTACATTTACATTGGCCTACTACAGGGTGTATAAAAAAAAGCGCAACCTCGGAATTTCCCAAGAAATCCACTGTGTTCTTAAACAAAAAAGATTTTCGCCCCTGGGAATTGAAAATAGCTTGTAATCGTATTCCCGGGCACGTAGAGCAGAATTGAATCGAAATTTATGCATTTATTTAATGGAAAGTTGTTTATTTATTAGCAATTTTGGAATACGATTAGGAGCTATTTTAAATTCCCAGAGGCCTAAAATCTTTTGTGCTAATAAAAACAAAGTGGATTTCTTGGGAAATTCCGAGGTTGCACTTTTTTTATACACCCTGTATAGTAAGTTTCTATTGAATGGTTGATATTTAAGAAATAGAAAACATTTTCCGTGTTTAGATACAGTTATAGAAACACGAGTGGAAGTTTGGGAGAACGAGAAATCATAGTGGGAACACGAGCCCGTAGGGCGAGTGTTTCCACGCGATTTCGAGTTCTCCCAAACTTCCAGGTTAAAAATGTTTTCTATTTCTTTTATAAAATAACCCGTAGAAAGCAAATAAAATGTACAAATATCTTTTTATCAACACATAAATTCTCCTTACTGCGTATGATGGCGCCATGATGGCTAATTGATGGCGTATCATGGCTAATTGATGGCTAATTGATGGCGTATGATGGCTAATTGATGGCGTATGGTGGCTAATTGATGGCGTAAAATGGCTAATTGATGGCGTAGTATGGCTAATTGGTGGCGTATCACGATGGCGTAATCCATCCATGTTTTACATAGCCTGATATAAACACGGTAAGGGGCGGACCATTTGATTTTTGAGGGTGGGGTTGGAAGATTCAGTCCATGCAAGCATTTTTTTTCTACCCAAGCGAACGAGCCAGATATTTTTTTCGCGTAAAAGTGCAGCGCAAGATATTTTTTTCGCAATATATTCCGCTGCAGGATATTTTTTTGCCACTCATGATATTAACGGCTTACAGTAACTTAATAAAGCTTTCATACGCTTCAAGAACTGTGTACCTAGAAGACCGCCAGTTGTATCTCAATCAACGTGCATTGGTTAAGGACATTATAAACTCCGCTAAAATGGAATATTTTACTTCATTAATTGAGGAAGCGGGATCTGACCATAAGAAACTTTTCCAAACAATTGATCATCTACTTCACAGGAAGCCTGAGAAACTCTATCCAACATGTTCATCAAATGCGGAACTTGCCAATCAATTCGCAAATTTCTTTGACCAAAAAATCAAGATAATCAGGCAGCAATTTGCGGGGACTGGGCTGATGGATCTCGGTTTACAGAACTAGACACGCCTCAGCTTGTTTGTGAATTGAGCTCACTTACACCGACCAGTATCGAGGAGCTGTCAGACATGATTAGACCTATAGCACCAAATCTTGTTCTCTCGATCCTCTGCCATTCCAACTTGTTGTGAATAATCTTGATGTTCTTATGCCAATTATCTGTAGAATCGTCAATGTATCACTAGAGAATAGCCAAGTACCATCTGCTCTCAAAGTGGCTGTGCTGCAACCGCTGTTAAAGAAACCTTCGTTAGATCATGAAATCTTTAAGAACTTTAGACCCGTGTCTAATTTGAAAATGACTTCTAAAACAACTGAAAAGGTTGTTGCAGTTCGCTTAAACCATTATCTTGAAGAAAATAACCTATGTGAGCCCCTCCAGTCCGCATATAAGAAATACCACAGCTGTGAAACTGCATTACTCCGAGTTCGAAATGACATTCTTTGTGCCCTTGATGACAATAAATGTGTTGTACTTTTAATGCTTGACCTCTCACCTGCTTTTGACACTGTCGATCATGACATTTTACTTTATCGAATGCAGAGCAAATTTGGAATCACCGGCAAAGCCTTGGATTGGTTTAGATCATACTTAACCGATCGTACCCAGTTTGTGAATATCAAAGGTGTGAAGTCTGATATTCACAATGTTACATGTGGTGTTCCCCAAGGGTCTGTTCTGGGTCCAATATTATACCTATTGTACACCTCTCCTTTAGGCGATATTCTTAGAAACCATAACATGTCGTTCCATCTCTATGCCGATGATAGTCAACTGTATACTACATTTAGTCTCAACAGTGACATAGAACAAGACAGTGCAACCAGCCGCATCGAAGTCTGTATAGTTGACATTGAGAGTTGGATGAACCAGAACAAGTTGAAACTCAATGGTGACAAAACTGAACTTATTATTTTCTATCCTAAACATCGCCAGCCTCCCAAGAATTCTATAGTATCTGTCGGATCTGATCAAATTGAGCCTGCTGCTTCTATAATAAATTTTGGTGTCATCTTTGATAATACCATGTCTATGGTTCCACATGTCAACTCCGTATGCAAATCTGCATTTTACCATCTGCGCAATATTGCAAGAATAAGGAAATTTTTTACCTCTAAATCAGCCGAAACACTTGTTCATGCTTTTGTCAGCTCCAAAATTGATTATTGTAACTCTCTATTATATGGCATCCCTAAATATATCTTGCAAAAGCTCCAATATGTTCAGAATGCTGCCGCCCGTTTGATAACGCTGTCACGCAAGCACGATCACATTACACCAGTAACACCACACCTCATGCATCTACATTGGCTACCTGTTGAATATCGTGTCCATTTCAAGATTCTTCTTCTAACTTACAAAGTTCTGAATGGCCAAGCACCAATATACCTCCTTGATCTATTGCAGTACTACACACCCAAGAGAAACCTCCGCTCATCTTCTGCTTGCCTCCTTCAACAAAAACGATTCCGTCTGTCCACCTACGGTTCACGTGCTTTCTCCGTCACAGCACCTCTACTATGGAACAAACTGCCCCTTTCGATCAAGAAATCTTCAAATTTAACTCAATTTAAAACTTCCGTCAAAACCTATCTATTTAAGCTTGCTTTTTTTTAATACTTTGTTTTATTATTGAATATAGTTGGTTTTTTAGTTTGTTTTTTTAGATATAGATTATTATGTATTTATTATGTAAAGCGCTTAGCACCAATAGGAATAAGCGCTATATAAATGTATTATATTATTATTATTATATTACCTAAAAAGTCCTAAGTTCTGATGTCAGAGAAACTATTAAAGGCCATAAATTATAAGGAACTATGACAACAATGGTGTATAAAAACTGATGTTTTAATATTCAAAAAATATTAATATAAATATTACTTGTGTATAGAGACCTTTAGAAGTTAACCTATAGCTATTTTTATAGGAAATGAAAGCCTGTCACTATAAAGCTGAACCCAAGGGTGAGTAAAATGAAATAGAAGTGAATTCCTAAAAATCCACTTCTATTCTATTTTATGCACCTGTGCCTATGGGTTTAGCATAGTGCTATCTGCTGTAAAGGAATTCTAACAATAAGTAATTTCTGCTTGATTGAAGTTGGCATTCTGCTGACCTATAGACTGATGAATAGGATAAATTATACCAAATATAAAATCACTGTGATGTTGTCCACTGTTCACCCATGTGTTCTTTTAAGTCAGCAAATCTGCAAATGTGCCTTCTCAAAAATGCAAAATCAAGCCTGTGGACTTGGCCTGTGGACACCATACCGAAGAGCATCAGTAGCTTGTAGGAATTTATTTTTTTGAGCACTCTCTTTGCATGATATTTTTTTTCCTCGATTGTACGCTGCATGATTTTTTTTTTCTTTCTTCTAGGCTTGCAGGAATTTTTTTTTCTAAATCTTCCAACCCCCCCCTCAAAAATCAAATGGTCCGCCCCTAACTGACCAATCACAGCGTGCGTAAGACACGACTTATTTTATAAATGAATATATACCGTCATACAACATGTCAAATATAATCATCATCTCGTTGAATTGCAATGAAGTTGTTACAGAGAACTTCCTATTCACACACTCGTTGATTTCTTTTCACACATAGTACGTTAATATATATTTCTATATTTACCTCGCAATATAAAATCGTATGTAATAAACTTTAATGTCAACTATTCTTTACAATACATACAATTCTTACAGACTATAATCTCGAACCGGCGATCAATGTCATAATAATATAAACCACGAGGTTTCTCACGTGTCACGTGATTACATGAATTATCTAAAGTTCACACTTAACAACACAACATCGTAACTTTAATAGCACCATTGGCTTGGTCGGCAAGTTGTATATATAGAATAATAGATCGATGAGCGGAAATATGAAATTTATTTCGAGCGTTGAACAAGATGAGCGAAACAAACGGGTGAGATATCCAGCGCGACACGAGAAATAAATTCCATATTTCCAAGCATCCATGTATTTTCCTGTTTATTATATGAAAAAAAAATACTCGCATAGCCATTTCCCAACAAACCAGTGTTTCCACTTTTGAAGAAAATTTCCTTCCTTTCAGATGCGTCACTAGGGGGGAGGAGCTTCGAGGAATGAGGGACACAAAGAACTTTTGCAAAGAATGCTAATAATATATTACCCCTCCCTCCCTCCTAGTGACGCATCTGTGCAAGGAAACTTCCTTCCAAAGTGGAAACACTGAATAAACATTACATCATTGAATCACGATAATCGGGTACATGTGAGATTATCACTAATAATTCACATGTGTTTAATTGTCCAAAATCGCGGAAATCCTTATAAACTGCTTTCTATATATAATAAAATGGGATATTCAATTGATTCAAGGATAGCAGAATAAAATTATAATTTCCCATAGGGTACAAGTTTCTCTTTGTTCCATGCACTGTTTCCCTCTTGAAGGGATAGATCTATTGTTAAAATTTTGGAAGAATTCTGGACGAAATTACCATCAGTGGAGTGCAAAACGTTCCTTTGCAATCTTCGTATTCCTCGATTGAGTAGCAATGAGGTGAAAGGACGTTGAAATAATAGTTCCCGACAGTCTTCGACATGGTAGAGTTGACATTTCTGAGGCAGTTGTGAAACGCGAGATCGGCTGAGCATTTGTAACACACATCTTCATAATTAATGGAGATGGATATTGACTCGGAGAGGACTTTACAGCAGTTATCAGTGAGCTAAAAACGTTTAAAAACATAATCAGGCATAGCATACGTATAATTACGTTATCTTTTGACCTCCATCAAACTAGTGCCTTCATCAGTGCTTCCACTTTGAAAGATGTTTCCTTCCAATAGAATTTCTTTGAAGAAATAAAGGAATTTTGAAGGATTTTTGAATATATATGTATGTATAGATTGTATTATATATATATATATATATATATATATATATATATATATATATATATATATATATATATATATATATATATATATATATATATATATATATATATATATATATATATATATATATATATATATATATATATATATATATATATATATATATATAAAACTACAGACGGTACCAACTCCTTATAAGGAAGTAAAAAGTCGTTTTGGGTGATCCGTTTGAATCGGACAATATTTGAATTTTCGGCGAATTGCGGCCATTGGCGAGTGGTGATCTGACGAACTACATAAAGAGGTTTTTATGAAGGGTATACACGTTCTCGTAATATAATAGGTACGTGTGTTATGTATTTAGACTCGCTGAAGAAAAGGCGTGCGAGGGATTATTGCGAAACGTATTTTTAGTTGTAGAATTAATTGGACATACGAATTGTTTAACTCTTTCCCGACAGGCTGAAAAACATCCAAACTTGAACCACCTCTTTGTTCTATTGATATCTCTTGAAATAACTATAACTGTTGCGAAAGCTATACATTTTCTGAAAGCCCAATAAACCGGCTTTTACTTGTGCTTTTAAATTTCCCGAACAAAACACATTATGTTAATATAAATTATCATAAATCAGGTTGAAAAATTTACATTTTTCTAGATTTACATTTTTCTAGAAAAGCCGCGTAGCATGTTGAAAACTCAAAATGCCACCAATCGCAGAGTTGTTTATGAAATCAAATCAAACGTGGCGTGTGCGTGGATCTCATGTTCCTGGCGCTTGTAGAATTTCAATTTTTAATCTTGCGTTACCGTGTGCCGTGTTTTTCGATTGACGACTTTGCGGGTCTTCTATGACCCGTTTTGACTGCGCCGGTCAGGAAAGAGTTAATCATATTAGAATAATATTATTTCGCACTTGTAGGGCACAGTCGCACAGATTGATTGACAGCTTGTCATTAAGGTGTCTCCTGATCATTCCTGAATGAGATCAACAATATAAAACAGCGACGGATATTCGCTAAAATGGAGTGAAATATGGATGGTGAGAATTTAATTATCTTTAGATGAAGAGAGTATTTATTAATGGTCAAATATATTTATATGAAAATTTCATATACATATATTTAAATTTAATTATCGTTATCAGAGGCTGAAGCAAATTATTGCCATATGGTATCATAATATTGCCATTAATTAAGAATTAAGGGTTAGGATATCAGTAAACTGTATGACATAATGTCATTTTAACAGCTTGATAATCAACCGGCGAAGTGGCAGTGTAACGATGTGCTTAAGTATAGGTTATATACCGTGACCGAGGTGTTTAAGCGGCGATATATCAACCCGAGGGCAAAGCCCGAGGATTGATATATCGCTTAAACACCGAGGTCTAAGATATATAACCGCCTTATATCACCATTGGTGAGGTATTCTGAATTTATGTAAAAAAAACTGTGAATTAATGTGAAATATTCAGAATGATAATAGCCGGTCTCTTGGGTTTTCCTACTGTTCACCAGTTCAACACTTCAACTCCGCATTCAAATTTTGGATGTTTACATTGTTCGTATTGTTTTTCATCAACTGCATGCTCTTGCAGAAGCATGGCAGAGTCGGACGAAGATATTTTTATAACCGGGCTGAATAATCTGTCAGTGGATTTATAGGTTGATAACTAGTTATCGACCTCATGAATAATTGCAATTAAATAGATTTATCAGCCCTGCACTCCCCTGGAAATATTCAAAAACCGCCCCCAACTTTACGACAGTTAGAGAACAATTAAGGAAACCGAGCCAATGGTGATATAATGAAAGTTGGAAACGAGAAGTCGAGAATAATACCTTTAACAACCTTAACAACGTTCTCTTTTGCTGATTTCACATACAAAAGTCCTGCTTAATACACGGAATTCATAAAGATGGTTGCCAATTAATATTCTATTATGTGAATATAAATTAGCATATGTATACAAATGCATCCCAGTGAATTTATAATGACAATAGTTTTGAATTTATCGGGTGGCAGCGACCCCGTACAAGAAAGCCAAGCTTTTATTGTAAATATAGAATGTCGTAAATTGAGGAATTTATTACAGTTTGTCTAGAATATAAAACGGGACTAATACTGAATTAATGCGTATGCCCATACACCATGGCCTTCTATATGCGGTAATTCAACAACTTCTTGAGCCACGCTACACTGAACAATACCTGTGACAAATGACAATACTGTACAACGTCAGGTCGGCGTCCGCTTCAGCGTGCCTGCCTACCAGAGACCGCTGACCGCTGTCATAATATATAGCAACAGAACGATACTGTAGATATGTTATGTATTGCCTCGTTCTTTAAAAATCCTCGTTTAACAATTTCTGAATAAAAACAGTAATTTGAAGCGGGTTTTTTTAAATGAACGAGGTAATACATAACATATGTTGCCAATATATTTGAAACGGCGTAACATGAAATTAAAGTCCATTTGACTACGAGATTTTCCTCAAAACTTGTACTCAAATCGTCAATTACAACGACTTTATCACATCAGCTCGAGATGGCAGAAGCAATTGACGGCTGAAAAATTACGATTCTTGTACATGTAGTCAAATCTAAAGCTCGTATAATTACACTCGTTTGCTGCGCTCACTCGATCGCGAGATATTATTCTTGCCACTTGAACATAAAATCCATATCTTAAGTTCTCGCACCGTTTTGAATCCAGACTTTACCGGGTTTCGTCCGGATGCGTCCAGCATAATTAAGGTCACAGGCTAGCCATCTTATAATATCTTCTTTATACAGTTTATAATCAGCTGTATGTATTTCAGCACATGCAATCATTAACTGAAATTAAATTGATCAAACATGTAAACATTCTCTCGACAAGCTAATCGGATTCCTCCTCGATGATAGTCTGCCCCGCCTTTCGGTCGCTCCGGCGCGTCACTGCTCTTGAGTTGATGCATCATTTGGCAACAATATCCATCAGGAGCGGTGCACGGCCATAGGTGATATCACACATGTGAAGACAATTAATCGAGTTATCTATTCGCGACGGCAGGTTAAGTTGATGATTATTAGTTCAGTTCCAGTAGACGTATTTTTGACAGATTAATGGAAGGTATTGTGAGTGAATTAATCTCTAAATTCATCTAAATTCATTTAAATTCATCTAAATTAACCTAAATTCATCTCTGAATTCATCTCTAAAAGCCATTTATTTCAGCAAATATCTGTCATCTTTCATTTTCCAAGCAATTAAGCAATTCCTTAATTACCGTTTGAATAGAACAATATTTATATTTGCGCAATATTTTCCCAAAGCAGCCATTGGCGATTTGTGATCTGACGAAGTACATCACGAGGTTTTATAGGAAGGGTATACACGTTTGCGTAATATAATAGGTACGTATGTTATGTATTTAGACTCGCTAATTCCAAATCTGATTTCAGAATTGAAAACGGTTAAATATTGATGGAGATAACGTCAAAGTATACGACGAAGCGGCCGGGCCGGCTGGGTGATTGCCGACTAATTTCTGTATTTAGATTCGGTAATTCCAAATCTGTTTTCAGATTTGAAATCGAGTAAATAGTGGCCGAGATAACGTTCAAAATATACGTAGAGAGACTCATAGTCTATAAATACACGGCGTGCGCGGTGTGGAACCCTGGGGACCATGGATGGGGAAAAGAAACTCTACGGGTGGGGGTGGGGTAGAAAAGGCGGGCGAGGGTTTATTTCGGAACGTATATCTAGTGTAGTAAATACTCACATACTTACTGAACGCCGAATAACAAGTCCTGCGCTCTGTATTAATTTAAGCCTTTAATGACGTCTTTTTCCTTAGGAACAATATAAAAGATTCACTCCAAATGTTCTCTGCATTCATTAAAATATTTTGATATAATTTTATAACATAAACCAAGCACTGGGAAATGATTCAAAACAAATCCATTGGAAATGGCTGCCATTTTGAGTTTTTGTTTCCATGGTAACATTAATTGCACTCCTCGACCAATCAGAATGCGGTAATTTTTAATGCATTCTGATCGGTCGTATACGCAAATACGTAATACGTATACGCAAAAAAACCTCTCCCATTTACCCTTCATTATGTTGAGTGCATTGTGAGATCTTTCATGTTCTAAGCTAATAGTCGGCGAATCATGGATGGTTTTCTATTCTGACGCTGACGACAGCAAATAGCCGCAACTTGAAGTGGTAAAAACATCGGGAAAATAAGCTTAGAAAGATGCAAAACATATCTCCAAATGGAGTTAATCACGGAAATATGCCGTTTAACTTTACGTTGGATTGCTCCAGATGTATAAACGGTCTCGTGAGTTTGGCGTATAGTAGCCTTCATATTCTGCAACACGGAATCTATATTTTGTGGTTTTCTCTCACTGTTGAACTTGAAGTGTTTCTTGGTAAAAAAATTTGGCAAGAAGTTGATAAATATCTTGGCCGACGAGTTAAAATAAACATTTTACACCTTTTTCAAGTTCTCTTGGTGGACTGTTGTTTTATTTGGGGTTTATTGAAACTTTCTAGTATATTAACTTTGCTTTGACAAATTACGGAAATTCTCGTTTGCTTCAACGTTGCTTAGCCATTGTCAATTTTAAATACTCATAATTTCCTTATTTTGTTCAAAATATTGTGAAATTTAACAGGGAGTTTGCTATATGTCTTTGATTCACAAAGTTATTTATAGTGCAGGAAAACTAGTCTTTCGATAGGTATATACGGGATGGCATGATTTGCTTTTTGTGTCTATCTACAAGTAATAAGTCAAATTCCCAAGTCATACGTCAAATGCTATCTATATATAAGTCTATATTTACATAGGAGAATAATTATTTAGACGCCTAACCAATGAGGTAACGAGGTGACAAAACAGAATGTGCTATAAGTAACAAAAGTCGGGGGAAAAAAAACCCAAAAAACAATTAATATAGAGAAATTGGTATGGAAGAAATGTTCTCATTGAGAGACGGTTTGAATTTAGAAATCAGTAAACTATCTCAAATGAGGAGTTCAAAGTTGGAAGAAGAACGAGAAGAAAAATAATAGATGTATGTGATGTATGTGATGGGTAAAATGAGTAGTGTTCTGAGATTCGCGTATGTAAATCCGCCGTGTTTGGATATTGGGTCATGCTGTAGTATGCAACCTTTGTCTCGATTACATTACATTACATGCATTACATTACATTACATTACATTACATTACATTACATTACTTGGTTTGGTTTGGTTTGGTTTAGTATTTTGGTTTGGTTTATTAAAAGCTTTGGTTAGCCACAAAATACAATAAATACATTACGTAAATTAATTAGTAGTTTCTTAGTGGCAAGGAAGCCTGTAACAGAAGCCAGAGGCTTATATGTTCAGGCTCTCTTTAAATGTCTATATACAAATATATAGAAAATTGAGCAAGAGAGTGACGTGAACTAATAAAATACTGATTATAAATCGTAGATTATAGGTATAATATTGTCATAAATTATAATGAGTAAGAGATCAGTCAGAATAGAGTTCAAAAAGAATGTTTTTCAGCCTAGTTTTAAATAAGGAGAGGCTGGTAGAATTTTTTATGGTATCATCTAGATAATTCCAATAGATTGGACCTTGATATGATATTGTTTGGAGTTTTAAAGTGGTACGACACTTATAAGGGCGTAGGTTTTGAGCAGTTCTAGTTCTATAGTGGTGCTGAACCAGAGACAAAGAAATTATCATAACTACGTGGTAATAACTGATTACAATAGGAAAACATAAATATACCCTTCTGTAGAGAATTAATTTCAGTCACTTTTAGCATTTAGAATTTTTTAAATAATATCTGCGATGGAGCCAGGTAGTCTGCTTTGTCAATGGATCGAACAATTCTTTTTTGTAGGAGGATCAATCTACGTAAATTAGTTACATAAATTGATCCCCAAGCTAAATTAAAATAATGTAAATAAGGATAAACTAGAGCATAGTAAAGTGACAACAAGGATTTTTTGGGCAAGGAGAAATTACATTTATGTATAACACCAGCTGATTTGGCTACTTTTATAGCCAGGTAGTTAATATGAGGTTTCCAAGATAAATGTTGGTCAAAAACTACGCCCAAAAATGAGGTTTGTGTTACATGTTCAATCTGTTTACCGTCAATACATAGGGATTGTATCATTACATTTTTCTTTTGAGGTGTTTTAAATACCATATAATTTGTCTTATTAAACATTTAATGAGAGCTTATTAGCTCTAAACCAATTAGAAATTTTAATCAGTTCAGAATTTGCTAACTCGGACAACTTTATAGGATCATTGTGAGAGATCAAAATACTTGTGTCATCAGCAAATAATAAATATTTTGAAAGACTAGATATATTATAAAGATCGTTTATATATAACAAAAAGAGTAGTAGCCCTAATATCGAACCCTGTGGAACACCACAGACGATATTATGGAAGGACGAGTAAGAATTATTATATTCTACAAATTGTTTCCTATTTTGGAAATAACTTTTTATCCAATCTAAAGCAATGCCTCGAATACCATAGAAATGCAATTTATCAAATAAAATATCATGGTCTACGGTGTCAAAAGCTTTAGATAAGTCAAGGAAAATTCCAATTACAAATTATTTTCGATCAATTGCAGAAGTGATATTTCCAATTAGATGTAGCATTGCTAAACAGGTGGAGTGATTTTCCTGACGCCATATTGATGCATATATAAAATATCCTTTTTATTAATGAAATCAACAATTCTATTATATATTAGTCGTTCCAAAAACGTAGAGAAATAAGGTAAAATTGATATTGGTCTATATAATTTGAAAACAAAGTAGGGTCATCTTTGTTAAAAATTGGAAGAACTCTAGCAATTTTCATTTTGTCAGGTATAATACCGGTGGAAAATGACAAATTAGCTATATAAACAAGGGGTTCACAGATAACGCAGATACATTGTTTCACAGTTGTCGTCCTGACTTCATCATTACATTACATTACATTACATTGCATTGCATTGCATTGCATTACATTACATTACATTACATTACATTACATTACGCAATTAATAGCATGCATAGATATAATATAATAAAACACAATACAATACAATTAGTTTCCTCCCAAAAGAGCGGAAGACTAGACACAAAGCGGGCGCGCAAGTGCACGTGGGACCGTTTGTGTGACATTTGTCCAGCTAAACGATCCCAAGAACACCCGCGCGCCAACTTCATCTAAAAGAATATATATATATATATATATAGAAGGTTATACGGTTAGTTTCTTGATTAACTTTTTGAATTTATGTAGAAAGTCAGTGTTTTCTTTGTTTTGAAGTCCAGATTATTGAATTTTATTGAGGCTTGATAGATTAATTTTTGTTTTCCCCAGTTTGTCTTGGCTTTCGGCAGGTGTACATTATTGCTGGTCTTTGTATTGTAGTGATGAATATTGCTGTTTCTGGTTAGTTCGAAGTCGAAGTCTATTAGATTGTTAATACATTTAAAAATGAAAATGAGTTGATGTTTCTGTCCTCTGATTTTCAATGGTGTCCGCAGGAGTATTTTCAGACCTTCAGTTGCGGAGGAACATCAAGGATAAGTTTTGCAGCTTTGTTTTCTAGAACTTAGAGTGATTCATTAGTACCGTATTGTTTCTGTCTCTCCAAATTATATCTGCATAGTCGAAAAGTGGTAGAATTAGTGAGGTGTAAAGAGTGCATCGTGCGTCCAGTAGTAGATATAATTTTACGCGACATAGAAGTCCAAGTCCCTGGTTTATCTTTTTGGTTAAGTCTTCAATATGATCATGCCATGAAAGATCCTCACTGAGAGTGATGCCGATATATTTAAACGAATGTTCTTGTTTGATTTTCTGGTTATGAATAGTGATTTTTAAGTTTGAGTAAGACTTTAATTGATTTTTGTTAGAAAAGATAAGGAACTTTGTTTTTTCAAAATTAAGTCTGTGAGGAGGGTTTCGTCGAGCCATTTAGATAATAATTGTAAATCAGGGTTTATGTTACTTTGAAGTGATGATGCTGTTTTGGCGTATAAAACTGATTTGCTGTAAGTAAGGCATTTTGGCAAGTCGTTTATGTATATTAAGAAAAGCAAAGGACCCAGTATACTTCCTTGTGGAACACCGACAGTGATTGGTCTTGAAATTGAGCTGATGTTGTTGACGTTGTTATACTTGAGTGCGTGATGATAGGTATGACGTGACCAGTTTAATTATTTTTTTTAATTTTTAATTTTAATAAACTTACAGTACAGTAAAACGCACAGTAAAAATATTAAAAGCATTATCAACAATAAATATACATACAAGTAGGCAGGGAAACCACAACAGATTAACCAAGAGCGTGAGTGTTAAATCCAAAGTTTTTCAATTTTGAAATCAATAATAATATATTAATATATACTGTATATTAATATATAATGTATACTGTATATCGAATGCTTTCCATAGGTCGATGAAAACAGCTCCTGTACTAATTTCTCGTCAAGATTTTTTAATATTTCATCAGTGAACTTTGCCAGCGCAACTTCTGTAGATAGTTTAAACCGAAAACCAAATTGCTCTGCAGCGATGAGATTGTGTATGCGTAGACTTGTCGGTGTACAATGCGTGAAAATAAAGCCTTCAATAAACTACATGAGCATTATTTTCACATTTGCCTAAATAGGAGACCGAGTTATTGTATATTATTCCATCGAAGAAGCCTTCACCGGTGTAAAGAGAGAACAAATACTGTATAAGATATATAGATATAAAATAAGTAGTATATAGTGGATACATATTGATTATTGGGTCAATATTACTTTTTAACCGCTGTCGTCGTCCTACATCTTAAAGGACATTGGTAACAAAACTTAAGTTTGTCTAATGTGAAAGAACTCGTAAAATGATAGAGTAACACCTTTTACAACTTTTCCGTATTTTACTTCGTTTTTGAAATATTTCAGTTTGTTTGATATGTAAATGAATGGTATCTAACGTCATGTGCTGTTAGAGAATTTTCTCACATTAGAATATTATTAGTTCCATTTTCACAAATTTACTTGAAAATGTGCGTATAATAACTCCTCATGATAATGAAGAATTAGCAATCAGCTGAGATATATAAGACATTTTTTAATGTGTGCATGGCGCCAGAGACCATCTCGTTTACATATCGAACAAACTGAAATATTTCAAAAACGAAGTAAAATACGGAAAAGTTGTTCAAAAGGTGTTCCTCTACCATTTTACGAGTTCGTTCATGTTAGAAAACTTAATTTTTCTTAATGTCCTTTAAGGTCGACCTTTTAATAATACGAGAGAGCACAGATGACATATGTAACTGTAAGTCAGTTCGAAGTTTCAAATATAACGATGTAGTTCCTCAGGTGAGATATATAGTACGAACTTGTTGCTTTTGTTCTTGAAGGTTGTTTATCTATAGAAACTTTTTACAGAAAAGAGAATGCTGAATAGATATAAGATACGTGTTTACTGGGTTTTTTTAAAAGTAAGCGCTGAAGCATGATAAGTATCACCCAGTGTGAACATTAAAACACAAATTATATCAGGAATTTCAAACTCGTTTATTTTGTATTGATAATGTCAAATGTCATCTGTCAAAAAACGTTGCTTTAAAAACCACCTTAAAAGCATAAAACGAAAAAAATGCTGTATATTTGTATTTAATTTTCAAAGTAAAAACATTTGCCGCCTTGTTATTCGCCAACAGACAGTTGTAAATACAGGTCAGTTGTCACTACCATGAGAAAATAGACTCCAGCTGACGCCATCGTTTTACGACACTTTTTGCCGAGACCCAGCAGTCCAGTTATATTTATAAAATAATTTTACTCTACGCACGCTGTGATTGGTCAGCTTACTGGCCTCGATCAGGCTACGGAGACCGGAATATGAGAATTCGCATTAAATCAAAAGCGTTATATATATCGTAATTATCCAAAGTATAAGAAATTGTTTCTGAATTATTTTATAAAAATAATAGAATACGTTTGCTTGTGTCTCTATAACGTGATCGAAACCCTCGTGAAGTAATAAAAACACTCGAGAAGTTGGGAAAGCACTCTCCTCGGCGGCTCGTGCTTCTACCCACACTTCTCTCGTGTTTTTATTACGTACTCGGGTTTCGATAACGTTATAGAGAGCCGGGCAAACGTATTCTATTGTTTAAATAGAGGTCAGTCTCTCTCCTCCGCAGAGGCTTCCAGGGGGGTTCGGATAAGGAATGCGGTAGAGGGTAATGGGGATAAGGAAAACGGCTGAAATTCGGAATGCGGGCGAATTACCCTCTACCGAATAAGTGCCACTACGATCAAATTTTTACCTATCGATATTTTTACGTATTTATAAAGCAGAGCTGCTAAATATTACTTGGTCGAAACCGTTTTGCGATTCGACGATGGCAAGTATTATTTTTCTTACTCCGAATCTGGAGTTGTTATGTCCGCCATTAATCGTTCATGTTCTTGACCAGCGTAACGAAGTGACGTCAGACTCCACGTGGCTAATTCTTCAAGTAAATCAAGGTCGTTTTTTCAAATTCTTCGTCTGAAAGGCTGGACATTTCATCTACTTCTCGAAAAAAACAAGAAAACAAATAACCTCGACCGAAATTCAGGCGTAGCATTGAGAATCTGACGTCACAAACAATATTACCTTTTGAAATTGCGGGCTCACTTGGAACACGTTTTTAGTAATGGTGGCCTAAATAATAGTGATTTCAGAGCTCAAAATACTTACTTCAAAATACCATTTTTTAGTTTTTTTTTACATCGATGATCACTTTCGACCCTGAAATACTATTCTATGCTAAAGAAAATCTAAAAGACGGGGGTGAATTTTCATCGTAGTGGCGGCACTTTAAAGTGCCTATATCACTTGTGGGATCTTTACATATTTATAGTAATTGGAACATTCTAAGAAGATTTGTACTATATCTTCTCAGGCGAAAATTTCATCTTCATGGACTTTTTTGCAGTTAAAGTTACCGGATATGACATCAAAGGAGGAATTGCAAATCAGTTTTCTTTTGTTTCTTGCTTCAAAAATTCCTCCTTTGATGTCATATCCGGTAACTTTAACTGCAAAAAAGTCCATGAAGATGAAATTTTCGCCTGAGAAGATATATTACAAATCTTCTTAGAATGTTCCAATTACTATAAATATGTAAAGATCCCACAAGTGATATAGGCACTTTAAACAATGACACAATGAACTTAAACAAGGTATTTTTACCAATTTGCCAAGATGGTTTATAATTTTATTCCTGTTACTGTTTATAATAATAAAATTATTAATAAAATGTTAATACAATTAATTAATATTGGCTCAGAGGTGTCAGGGCTTTCAAACTACTACAATACTGTAAGTTGTTTGAAAGGAATGTTAATTAATTTTATGCCGCGGGTTCCGTTTTTTATACACACTGTAGAAGTGAACGTTAACCTGTTCCATTCGGGATGCCTGTTACGGCAACTTCGCCGTCTATAGATCGATCTCTTTCATAATGGCGGCCAGTCTAAATATTCTTTTATATGCATGTAAATTAGCCTTTGGCCTCGTTACAAAGCGACGATTCTTTGGAATTACAGACACACGAACGATGTCAGAAAGGTTAATTTAAATGAATGTAAAAGAATATGTAATTTGGGTGCCATTGTGAAAGAGTAAATACGCTCAAACAAGCGTTAATACGGAGTCTTGTAGTACAATCTTACCTCTGTCCATATCCGAGTATTTAGTTATAAAAAGTAGTTCAAAACGTGTAGATTGCAAGCTTTCCGTGAGCCAAAGTATGTTGTGAGCTTCAACTTCCGTTGAAAACTGTTGAAAACACATGACATGTGTTTTCAACAGTTTTCATAACGGAAGCTCACAACATCTTATGTTTATTTTCAAGCAAAAAACGACCAAGAATAAGCCACAATAAGCACAAAACAATCGTAGAAAGATGGTCTTCCAGAATCTACAGTTGTTGAGGTCAGTGTAGTTTATTTTACTTCGACCGCCTCGAATACGATAGAAACTTTATTTAAGGAGGGTTACACTAAATAGTATAAAGTACTAACAAACTTGTATATATATATATATATATATATATATATATATATATATATATATATATATATATATATATATATATATATATATATATATATATATATATATATATATATATATATATATATATATATATATATATATATATATATAATATATATATATATATATATATTTACAGACAAATATTATAATACTATATATACAGACAAAGCGAAGCGGTCAATGGCGATTTGTGATTAGTTACAGATTTTTATGAAGGATATATATGCATGTTTTTACGTAACATAATAGGCACGTATGTTTTTAGAATTAAAATAATAATAATTTTTAGAATTAAAATATTGATCTACGGCGAAATTTACGGCGAAATTTTCTGGGGACCATGGGACCAGGTCTGGGAAGCATGGATGGGAAAATACCACAGTGGTTTAGAGGAAACTGTTTGGAGGGGGGGTGGTATAAAAGGCGGGCTGGGGTTATTGCGGATACGTATTTCTAGTATATTGCTATTGTTAATTCATGCACGATTGCTTGACCTTTGGTGCAGTGGGTTGAAATTGGGGTGGACGACTGAACAAGGAAAAGGATAGAAAAAGCGTTCTAAATCCACGTAACCACATAAAAACACATATGTATATGTACAAAAGTAAATATTATAATATATGTACAAAATGTTAATATTATGATGCAAGATGAAGTCCTAATTGCATGACAGTTGAAATACACTGTGTAAAGTTAAAATCGGGAAAAGACGTGAATTGCTTATATTCTTTCAGGTAATAAACTGCTGACCTCACTCGGATATAAACAGAGCTATGATTGTACTACAAGACTCCGTCTTGGCAAAATCAAAATTGTTTATTCGTTTCGTATATTAACCTGCCGTCAAATATCGCGATTACCGATTGTTTGAGCGTATTTACTAGTCTGGAATAGACGGCGAAATTGCCGTAACAGGCATCCCGAATTTAACGTTCAATTCTATATAATATTTTTGATGCCTCCATTAATTACGGATATTTTAAAATGCCCATTGTCCTGTTGTCATTACAAGTTTTTGTGATTATTAAAATGCTGGAATATAACTTTAGCCGAATTACTCAATATTCAAATTTTAACATGTAAGATATAGGTTCAGCTGCCATCGACTTTCGAACATTTGACCAAACGCCTTTGAAAATACCAAACAAAATCCAACAACAACTCAATGACGCGTAGCCTATTTGTTTGTTGGCTGTTTACAAAACAATAGTTTGGCGGATCGTAGATTTGACTGATCTAATCAAACCGGTAACTGAATAATTTAAAAATCAGATATTAACAGGTCGGCAAACGGTAGATGAGCTACTCGATAAGCAGAATATTCCTTTTAATATTTTCGCTGTATGTATCTCACTGTAAAATGGGACGCCATTTTCTAATGACCATATGTAAATTAGTCTTCATGCGAGAGCCATTTTGTCGTTAATTTCTGTTAGGTTAGGTCAGTTTTTCTCTTGCACAAACCGCGCTGTTATCAGCGGGAAAACATACGCGTTCCTCCACATGCACGTAGACATCAGTCTCGGAGTAAAGTCATGGCGGCTAAGTGATGAATGTTCCAGAATCCGTTGAAATATCGGCCATGGGATCAATTCCTTCGCTGACAGACGTCACAATTATAAAGAGGAGATTTGATTATTTTAATTTAAAATCAATAAATTTAACATTTCAACATAGACCTCTGCAGGGTTTGTCGCCTATGGTGCGACATTAGTGCTTTGATATGCATTGATAAAAATGTTAGTCACCAATAATTGTTAACACTAATATAGCTGTCAGAAAATCAATTGCAATATGTTGTAACTCAGTACCACAATGATGGTTTGCAACATTTATAGTCAATACTAATAACTAAATTACGCCCTCGTCAATTGTCGTCATCCCGCAATCAGATGTTAATACAGTTTTATATATATATATATATATATATATATATATATATATATATATATATATATATATATATATATATATATATATATTTCAGCCATTATGAATCATAGACAGACAGAGTTATTCTTTTAAAAAAACGAACTTGGTGAAACGCTCACGTTGTATGCATTGACAGGCATCGCATGCCATGAACGTTATGAAAATAGTTCTATAAATATATCGATTGCGTCGTCAATTCTCTGATTTCGACAATTGTGATATCTGTAAAACACTGCAGCAACGCTAATCTGCAGATATACAGCCGTTATTGTTAAAATCGACAGTGGCGCATAACTAACACATCGGTCATGAGACGCGTATAGCGTGTCAGATAAAAAGATAGGGATGATATATGATTTCAAAGCAGTGTCACGGTCAGCAAAACGCGTGTATATAGAACTGTATACCGATGCGAAATATGTGTTTCTCTTGAGTCTTTTCTCTCTTGAGTAATAGTCTATAATTCTAATTTATTAAAGTGTACACGAAAAAGAAATCATTAATTACCGTGTATTTACCTAAATCTGATTAGTTGTGTACAATTATAAACCACGTACAGTGCACGATTTGTTGACTAAAGCTATTAAGCTTATACTAAAATCTCTAAGAATAGCATCAATTATAGTTTATACATATTAAAACTGAAATCATTATAAAGTATTATTATACTTATTAATCAGTTGCGTATACCAAAGGACCATTTTTAAACCAATCAGAGCTTTATGTATACATAGTATAATGTGATGTTGTAATAATGTTATAATACATAGTATATAGATAAAAGTGAATCTAAAAAGAACTGATTTGTAATAGCATACGTAGACTCATGCAGACATGTACAAATATTTTGAAAACCCAACATGTTGTATATATTGTCAAAATGTCTTTGTTACGTAACTATGACTGGAAAATATAAAAATTACATAAATTCGCTACCTGAAATTGTTTTCATTTCAATGTATAGTTAATGACGTCGAAAACACAGACTAAAGGTGGTGTATTGTTTCGAGAGAAGGCCCTTACTTAGAGTGAAATGTAAATATACGTCATGTAAATAAGGTGGATATCGATCAAGCGAATATAGTCGCGTGGACGACTTTTTCCTTTTGTTTTAAGAGCGCTCGTTTGCAACCAAGTAGAGGACCATTCAATTTGTACAATAGAAAAGTCATCCGTGCGACTATATTCGCTTAATCGAAATCCACGTTTTGCGCGGACGTTTCAGACGTTGCATTGTGTCTGACTCATGGCCTACGCAGAATCCATATATATATATATATATATATATATATATATATATATATATATATATATATATTTCTAAACTTAATTAATAATTCATAAGCTTTCTGTAAAATTAGATAAATGTTGAACAAGCCAGAGCTTCGCGAGCTTCTGGCTTGTTCAACATTCTCTTAATTTTACAGAAAACTATATGCAACGACTGCTAATTATGAAATAAGTTACAATAGCAATACCCCTTTCTATTTCAACGCTGCGCAATTCTCGCAGGTTCACTCAGTACGACGGCTCAAGGATAAGGAGTTTATCCTTGTGATATGCTGTATCGTTTTCCAATGTCAATATACAACGCGTGGCAGATACAACGGATAACCGGCAAATTATATCGTTAATTGTTTTCATGTCAACGTTGTTTCCTTTGGTATGCATGCATGCGCTCTTTCGCCTTCACACGCGCTGAATTTGTATGGTAATTTGCGCGCACTCAGTATTTTGCGCCGGCGCGCGCCGCTTTTGTTTTAAAATATTGTCTTAAAATAAACATTGTTAATCAATCGTGCATAATCTTGTACTTTGCATATTTTCGTACACTGAACTATAATGACATCCAAAATATGACGGCATACACTAGTGAACGGATGAATGGATGAATACGAATGCAACATTACACATCTTCACATAAAATATATACATAAAATATTCATCTATTAAAATATACATCCATAATATCTATATATACAATTCGTAATATTGTACATTATTTATTTGCTTTTACACAACATACCTTAAATTTACTTGGTCTTTTGTTTGCCTTTCGATAACCCAAGCGAAAGCACCAACTTCTTTGGAATGCCTTTTGGTTAAGCGCAGACTCTTGGCCATTTATTCTTTCTATCGGTATTTTAACGGTGTATTTTCGTTCGGGATACAGTTTTTTCCACAGCTCTGAGTCATTTTGAATTGATTTCGTGAACTCAGTGGCATTTATGGACTTATTAGGCTGCTGCTCGTCAAACCATTCCCATGATTCAGAAATGTTGTTATTATCCACACTAACACTTGGTTCATCTGTTTCCTCGTGAGACACGCCAGAACCCACCTCGTGCAAGTGGTCTTGGTCGTTAACGTTTTGGTTACTTGCACACGAAACGACCAATACAAACAAAACCAGAAACCGGACAGAGAGATGAAACATCATGATTTTGCAAACAGAATATATAGTCATAGATCAAAACTCGATTTACAATTGTTTTCTTTTAAGTGGTTCGTATAGACTTTTGGGAAGACTTCACGGTGAAGGCGTTTCTAAGGCAATGGAAACACAGATACCCAGATTGATCGTTGCTTACCAAATCACAGTCGTGTTATGAATGTCGATTGTACACACTGGCCGCGGTTAATATGTTTACCATCCACCCCGATGTTGTAATGACAGACAGGATGAGATTAGGAAATTAGGTGCACAGCAAAGTTCATTGAAGATTGTTAAAATTTCGTCACTCTCCGAAGGCACGAGAATGGATGTTGCCATGCCAGAATTTGAATGCATTTGTTATATCTAACTATACGTGATTCGCCGTTCCAGATGGTAACTATATATTAATGTTAGTGTTCTGAGTATGTTTGAAATGTACTGACAATGTAATGTTGATGAAATGCCGACGACATTTTTTCTATTCTTCAAATTAGTCAACAAGGATCTGTAGGAAGAAAACATCATGAGCGAAACTGTTGTGTTTTCAAAGCTTAGAAGAAAATGATTGGTTTCCTATAACTATAAGATGTCTACAGAGTGTAGAACACTGATCGTTTGCAGGACGGCACAGTGCTATATATAATAGTATTATTTCACGGTTTGTAAGAAACAATTAAATTGCGTATAGACAATGGGAACGTTAACGCTTTTCCTATATGTGTATATATGTTAGCTATCCGGACCGAAGTATAATACATGATTTCCTGCGGTTGCTAAATCACAAATAAGCGTCAACGTCAAACACTGTACTGTGGAGACAGACAGACAGAAGGTTGTTAATCGCGAACGTTCAATTGAAAGATCGCAGCATTTCACGCACAGTGTTAAAACGAAAATTACACATTGTCGAATTTAGTCTGTTGAAAGATTCCATGTGTTTAGAATCGACTCCCACAAACGACCTTTCCGGATCCTTCTTTGTGACCCATTTGAGAATTGCTCAATTAAACCTTGCCGGTTT